>JAOVVI020001170.1:0-13284 GCA_028571085.2 Nepenthes alata | reverse complement strand
ACGTTATTCTTATGACCTCTTTGATACCACCTTTGTCATGATTCTGGCCTGAGCATATAATTAAATAATTAATTAAATAAACTGAATATATTTTTTTCTGTAATTGAACAAAATCCAAATTAACCTGGTAACCCAAATCATTAGGTCAGAGTTGCACAAAAACTAAATCCAAAACAATATCATGTCCATAGCAATTATTAGCAAACATAGGATCCAGTCGAACTACCCTATCTAGTCCTCAAATAAATCAATTTAACAACGTACTCATACTAAAACTATCCGTTAGGAAATTATCAACCAATTGTCCAATAAAGATAATATAGAGCCTATACAAATAAACAAATTTCTAACATTTTCTCAAATTAAATCAATTTACATGTTCAACAACAAACAAATACAAAAGTCTTTGATCTTTCTTGTCTAAGATTCTGCGAGTAATCCAAAAGCCCTTTAATCTAAAAGGTTAGAAAGATGCGGCAAAATTATGAGTATAAAGCTTAGTAAGTATATATATATAAATACAAAAATACAATCACGTGCATAAATCGGATAGAAGAATCATAAAACTAAAACATTATCTCAAAATTCAATCTATCAATAATCCTATTTGTCAAATATTCAACTATGATTTCATATGCAAAATTTATAATCCACATAGGAATATCAAATAATATCAAATTGTACAAAATCGTCTAATATCCAAATGCCAAATGATTCTGAAGGCTGAAAATCCAATATCCAATAATTTCGAAGACTGAGTTAAAACCTATAATCTTAAAGGTCAAAACATTTCAATATCAAATACAATATAGGTAAAAATTTTAAAAATCTAAAACAAGCTAAGCTAAGAATCAAGGACCAAAAAACTAATCTCGAGGAAGAGTTACATATACTTCTGCTAATCTTAGGCCAAAAATATTGCTGTTTAGATTCGTTGGTAGTTACAAATACACCTGATAGATAGGGTCAAATGCCACATTTTTTGTCATCCGTAGGAATAAGTGTAGTCCTCAAGTGCATATGATATATTAGGACGTCCGAATATATTATTTTGTTCAATTTCTTACAATAGTTCTCAACAAAATATCAAATGGTGAATTCTTTAACAAATTACAAAAATCTTTCTCAGTAGGAAAAGTGCAAATCAAAACTCTCCACCTTGTGAAAAAGACAAACTCATATAGAGACAATATAAAGTTTGGTCCAAAGCACTTATATGGAATACCACATCCAAGGCTAAATGCACAAGTTTTATGGCATTTCTTTCACAAATATTTCAATATATAAACATAATATCGCAAAATATTGGCTCATTTTTTTGAAATCGAACAAAATTCTCAAACATTTAATAAAATCATAGAAAACTACAAATCCTGCAGTGCAATCACATGCCTGTAACAATAATCATAGCGGGGATGTCAAAAATGACATACATATAAAATAAAATAAAATATATAAACAAAATCAAAGGATTCTGAAATAGACCAAATAATGTGTTTAGAAATACTTACGATTTACTTCAAATCTAATAGATCTAACACAAAATAACTCTGAAATATTCCTTCTTCTCTTCTTCTTCTCCCTTCTCTTTCTTTTCTTTTCTCTCCTTTCCTGCGGAAAATGAACAACACGGGCATGCAAGCACCTATATATTAGAATCGGCGCACGAGCACCTGAACAATGTGCATCAGGCACCATTTCATTAAACCGGTACATACGAGTGTTGTATGATGCGCATATCGGGTATCAATATTCTGCCTCATCCACACACAAACACCAACACAAGCTTATTTTTGGTGCCACTACAGTGCTTAAATTATGCACAAGCGCTCCCTCAAGTGCATCTTGGGCGTTACTATTTTGCCGCAAATGTGCATGAGTGCCTTAGAGGCACGCATCAAGCATGAGGCTTTTGCCTTAAGCACGAACAAGGGCGAGACAGGCGCCCTTTAGGCTCAGATCTAGTTTCAAAAATCTAATTTCTCATCATATTTTTATTATATTATTAATTCCAAATTAATCCAAAAATCATATTAATGACATTATAATTCAACAATGAAAACCGTTCATTACATGGCTTTTGGGTCCTGTGATTTAATTATTATATATTCTTAGGCCGTTTAATGGCATTTGATGTAGGTTCGTGTCTCGGTATTCGGTTTGGATTTAAGTCATTTAAATAAACAATTGATTTTTGGATCGTAATCTAAATTATTGTTTAAGCTAATTACAAATTTAAGGAATGGATTAATCAAGACACTTGGGGCCGGGCTATGCAGACATGACAAAACTATAGTTATTAAGGACTACCCCAATTTGTTTTGAGGTAAATAGACGGCTTTGCTTGACTCCAACTGTCATTTGTGTTGATAAACAGTATAAATTGGAGATGTATACTGATGATAGTTTCTAATTGTTTAAATGGAGTTTAGGAGTATGGACATTGAATTTGAATATTCTTGTGCTTCTCCGTGTATTGTCTACAATATTGATCCTTGTTTTTACTTTTTATAGTTGAAATGGACTCCATTGATATTCTGACACTGATTGCACCAATTTTTCTTCAACGGTTTTCTTGACCTGTTTGACAATATTTGAATATTCAAAAATGTTTTTCTAATTGTTATAGGTTCTTACGGCAACTTCCTTAGCTGCTTTATAACTATCTTGAAGTAGTTTGTTTCCAGGGGTCGTCGGAGCAGGAGTTGCTGGAGTTCTTCTTGTCACCGGGCTTACCTTCGCAGCCTTGTCAATTGGCAAGCGGAGTAACTCCAGTACGTAATACCTTATTTTTCTAGCAAATTGTTAGTATTGATGTTACGCACAAATTGGAAGTTGCAGAAAACTCAATTCTCTATGATGTTAAGATTTATGTTCCTGTGCTGATTTTGCCAATTTCTTCTCTTCCTAACTAGTAACTCCCCAAGTTTTGTATTTAACATCATCTCATGGAATGCTAATCTGTCTGATGAGTCCATTTTGCTTAACAATTCCTCCAGGGCTGAAGCAAGAGATGGTACCCCTGACAAAGCAGCAGGAAGACGTGTTGACTTTGGCGGACGAGGATTCTATTTCTGAAATGAATGGAAAAGAAGGGAAAGATATCGTTCAAGATGAGAGAAATCCACAAAATGAATATTATCAGGGAAGCAACACAGGTCTAAAGGAAAATTCTCCTTCATCCTCCGAATCTACTGAAGATAATAAGGGAACCACACCTGTTGATAATGATGCGGGGTCCTCTGAACATAATAAACGCATGCCAAGTGGTCATGATGCCTGCATTCAAGAAAATTCACCATATGATTCAGTTTTTGATAGCCCAAATGCTCTTGACACTAACCTAAGTTCACATCATTTGCCTGAGACAGAGATTGTTGATGGCCTTTCTGATACCTCTGGCTTTATACATGCAAAAAACATCCTTGCCACAGGTAGACCTGAAGAAAACTCAGCCAAGGTTGAATTAAGTAACGTATCACCCTATTCTTCCAATTTGCAAATTGTTGATTTAACTGACCCAGAGAGAATCCTTGGATCAAGTGGTTCAAACACCTCCCCTTCCCATATATCTACTGAGCCTGAAGCTCCAAATGGGTCAGTCAGTTCTAATTTGGATGTGACTCCCGAACCTCCTACTGTGCCTAAAGGCGATGAAGGGATTGCCATATCACTTTCAGACATGGGAGATGTTGATCGCAAAAAAACAATTGAGGCGTCAAACAAGGGAAATAATTCGCAATTAGGTTATAGTTATTTAGAAGAGAGTGTGTCTACGGGTACAACATCTGAATTATCCCAATCATTTGCAGATAAACAGGGTACAATCACAAATGGTTTTGAATCACAATCTCCTCAGAATTCCTTTCTTTCTTCTGGAATACCTGCACCATCCATACTTTCTGAATCTCTGAAGGTGCGTCCTGGAAAGGTTTTGGTTCCTGCAGTTGTTGATCAAGTTCAGGGGCAGGCACTGGTTGCATTACAGGTCCTAAAGGTATCTGTCATTTGAAGTTTGAATTTTTTCAGTGCTTTATTGAATGACATGGTGGAAAACATGCAATAAAAAGTCATCTTTTCTTGAAGTTATCTAATAAAAATAAATGATTAATCTTGCAAATTGTTGGATTTTTGAATGGAAAGATTGAATCTAGTAGAACAGTGTTAGGAAATATAGAAATTTTCGATTAAAAGGAAACAGAAATGATCCTCCCCACACACCCGCAATCCTGTCCTAAGCCTTTGCCTAAATTTTATTATCGTCTTCATTCACTTCAAAATTAAGTACTAAAAAAGCATCTCGATTTCATTCAACTCTGATTTTGAACTTAAACACCTGCTGAATCCCCTCACCTATATCAAATCCTCTTCTGTATGTCAAAGCCATCAATGCAACAGATATTTTTTGGGGGGAAATAAATGCAACAAATTGTATTGATCCATAACCAAACACCTTCATCCAAATTTTTTCAGAACCATAATAGATGCCAGCTTAAAGGCTTTCAATGAGGGGTCCTTATCACTTGTGGAAGAATTATTTTTTGTATCTCCATGACAGTTGCCATCATGCCCATTCCAGATTATTCTCTTAACTCCTTTTCCCAAGAATCCAATTGTTAGAATCAAGGATGAAGGTATCAGTATTGGTATTGGTCGCGCTTGTATCGGTATCAGATATATTGGATAATATGTATCGATATTGGATATAATATACGGAAAAAATATTTCTGAAAATCGTAAGTTGGTAAAGCTGTATCGGCCAAATATCAATTGTATTGGAAAATATTCAAAATATCGGTTGAGACAAAAACATATTACAATATTGTCACAGTATCAGGAAATATTGGCATTGGGGACGTGTAGGCCAATATTTGTATCGATGTTATAATCCATTTTCCCCATCCAAGAGATTGTGAGCATTTGTAAATGAGCCAACTATCATGCAATAATATTTTTCGTCGCTACCCGCATGGCGTTTGCTTAGCACATCCCGTGTGATGTAGATAAGTCAACCGTCTCCGATATTTCTACCCCAAAGAGTGTATAGACACAAGATTTTTAGAAAAAAATACTTTTCACTATAGAAGTTGAGTATGAGAGTATGGAGCACCTCTCTTATAGTTAATCTCGTAAGCTCCCCGGAAGCTACCCCTCAAACTTTTAAAGACAAGTCACCCCCTTTGTTACATATCACTCTCTGGATTCACCTTATTTGGCTTTACTTGAGTTGCTTGCTTTCTAGTTTCTTAAGTTTGTTGAGCTTCTTGAACTTCTTGAGCTTCTTTGAGGTTGTCTTCAAATGAAAGGAGTTCATCCCTTTATATATGAATGCCACCCTTCAACCAATGGTTAAAATCATCTTTTCATCATCTATTATGGATGTCTAAAATTTACCTTTTAGAGTATTCTACATAAATATCTCTCCTTTGGAATACTTTAGAATCTTTCGCATCCTCCCTACTCAAAAACATTCTAGAGTAGGTACATGTTTTTTTTTTCCTTTTTCTATAATTCCCTAGGTTCTTTTAACTATTTAGAATTGCCTAGACAATTATCTATTCTTCGCATACATTTTTGTACACATAAGTTGTATATGCAAGCGTCTTTTGTCTACATGTCATGTTTACATGGCGCATAATCTTTTTGCTTCTTGGTCATCCGTGACATAGCACTTAGAAATCAACATGATCATCGTGATAATGACTACTGCTTTTGCTTGGTTGCGGGGCATTGCTCATCTGACCTCAACCAAGATGTAGCTTCTGCCGCATGATGGGACTTTGATGATTTGTTGGGGCATCTTAGATCTGGGCCCTACTTGTCTAACATAACTAGGAGGATTGGGCTTCTCATCAAAACAGAACCAAATTTGGGCAGGCTGTCAAGAGAGGCTACCCATTTCCAAAAGCACCCTTCAAGTTGGGATTTGTAGAATAATTGGCCCAAATCAATGCACCCGCTTATTTGACCAACATACCTCTCCATCCATATGCCCGTTTAATTGTCCATAAATGCTCTTGGTTTTTGTCCTTTGCTAAGCTCAAGATACTGTACAATACCAATTCTTTCTCATTACACTGACTGCGATCTGCATTCAGCAAACCCGCCCCAAGACGAACAAAGGTGAACTTCGATCAAAAATCTGCATGATTCCATTAACAATAACCACCCAAACTGTTGTACCAACCCCCCCACCCTTTCAATTTTTATTACCAGACCCTAAATGTTGCAAACTGAAATCTGATAGATTATGACCTCCCTAGCATAATTTACCTAAGAAACTGAGTGCATAAGATAAATTGAGAAGACGAGATGTACCTTCTAGCTTGCAGGAACTGACCATTATAAAATGAGGTAGTCATCTTCATAAATAACATAATTAAAGATAGTGTTGTAGATGTTAATAGAATAAATGACATTAGTCATAGCTTATGCTTCTCAAGCAGAGATATAGGAAATTCTTAAAATACAGATCGGGAATATATTGATTATGTTTTGCAAGCATGGTCAAGGGTAAGGAACATTGATAGAAATATCGGCCAATATGCCGATATTTTCATCCATGGTAAGAAAATATGGTGTAAGGGGAATTTAGAAGAACAAGGTGAGTATGGTAATTGCTGTTAAAAGATACATTGAAGATGTGGGTCCTTTGATTTCCATATATGTTGATGATCATATGAGATGATTAAAATTGGTTATTCACGTCCTCATAAGCCATCAAATTCTCCTCTCTCTTAATTATCACGTATTCACTAAAATGCCAGCTTTCTTTATAATCATTATGGAGCATTTCACATTATCAGAAGTCTTTCAATTCTCTTCTCTCTCTCATTGGTGCAAGATTGAAAGTATTCTCAACCAATATGGTTTTGTACCTTATTTTGAATATGGTGAAGCTATACTCATACATTTGGTGCCATGAGTGGACAATTCTGTGATGTGGAGCCCATAATTCCATGAAACACTTCTATATGGAGTAACTAAGTAACAAGTTTGTCATGGAAGACAGCTGTCAATTGGCTATACAGATAATATGATGACTTATGCTTTGGGATTCATAAATCTTTCTTTCTTTCCATTTTGGTTATGTATTATTCTTTAACGCTTTCAGGTCATTGAGGGTTATGCTCAACCAAGTGACCTATGTACCCGTCGTGATTATGCCCGTTGGTTGGTTTCTGCAAGTGGCGCTCTTTCAAGGTATATACATGCTGTTATCACAGGTTAATCTTTACACGTGCTTTTCTAATAGTGCTTTTTTGCTACATTTCAGAATTTCCGTTTCAAAAGTTTATCCTGCGATGTATATCGAAAATGTCACGGAGCTTGCTTTTGATGATATTTTACCTGAAGATCCCGACTTCTCTTCAATTCAAGGTGATAAGATATGTCATATCTTGTCCTTAGCATTGTTGTTCTTTAATTTCTTTGGTTTTATATGTCACATCATAGTTTAAACAAGTTGAGCATCTCAGGCTTGGCGGAAGCTGGACTTATTTCAAGCAAGCTTTCAAGACGCGATATGCTTTCTTCTTCTTCAGAAGATATGGGCCCTTTCTATTTTTTTCCTGATAGGTAATTTCCTCATTTTCCCTTTCTGTGAAGAGATGATTTCCTTTCTGTGCTGCCTTTTCTGATTGGATTGTTGCTTTCTCAATTATAAACCTTTGCCAATTATATGCTTGAAAATATTAGTATCGGAATCAGTCGTGGTTATATCGATATTAGATAAAACGTAATGGTATCAAATATATCGGAAGAATCGTAAGCTAGCAGGCAAATTTCAGCTGATATATGTGTATTGGTCAATATATTGACCAAATATCAGGTGTATTTGCCGATATAAATTGTGACATATTGTCGATACGGAAACATATTATTATTTTGCTGTGATATCGGAAAATATCTGTATCGGAGGGCCCCGATATCAATATATATTGAATATTGACCTATATTTTGAGACATATTCTTCCAAATGTGAATAACGTTTATGCTATAGTCATCTTTGCATCTTCAGGTTATGCCATTCACTGCTGCTGCTTAAGCTTTGACTGAAAGCCATCAAAATCATCACAGATGAATTATGTTGTTGATTTCTTAGTGGCTTGAATTTTCAAATAAATTTTACAGTATCTAAGCGTACATTTTCTTCATTTCTTTTTCTGCAGCCCTTTATCACGTCAGGATCTTGTGACTTGGAAGATGGTCCTCGAAAAGAGGCAGCTCCCGGTAGCTGACAGAAAGGTTAATCGGAAGATGGTCTTTCTATCTGTTAGTAGCAATTTTGACATAATTAAAAAGCTTATCATGTCCTCTAAAATGGTGGGCAGATACTACACAATCTTTCTGGTTTCATAGACATCGACAGGATTGACCCGGATGCATGGCCTGCACTTGTTGCTGATCTATCCGCAGGAGAGCATGGAATCATAGCCCTCGCTTTTGGTGGGTCATACATCCCTGATCCAACTTCTCACAAATTTTCTCAATAACAAAAACAATAAAACTTTGAGTCATACTAAGTGGAGTTAACTATATAAATATACTTTTCTTATTCTACTTGATTTAGTGTAATATCATTCGAGAGTAGAATAATTTTAAATTAATTTTTTATCATCTCATTCTAAGTTTTTCCATGTCTATTTCTTTCATTCTTTTCTCAAGCAGCAACTATGTCATCCTTATCCACAAGTGTTATTTAGTATGTACGTTTTAAGTGTCTGAATCATCTTCTCTGCATTTCCTTGTCCAGTTCTCGTTAGTATGATTTCCTCAATTATAGGTTGCGCACGACTTGTCCAACCGGATAAGCCAGTGGCAAATGCGCAAGCTGTAATTTAATTTAGTTTTAAATATCTTACTATAAGTTTTTTTATATCTACCTCTTTATTTTTTCTGCAACTGTAATTGACTCTCCTTTCTTCACAAATGTTTTATTTGGTATATGCTTTAAGTGTCCAAATCACCTTAGTTGCCTTTCCTTGTCTAATGTGATAAGTATGATTTCCTCAATTGCAGGGTGCACACGACTTTTTCAACCGGATAAGCCAGTGACAAATGCCCAAGCTGCAATTGCTCTTGCAACTGGGGAGGCAGCTGACATGGTTAGCGAGGAGCTTGCTCGGATCGAAGCAGAATCCATGGCCGAAAATGCAGTTGCTGCCCACAATGCACTGGTGGCTGAAGTTGAAAAAGATGTCAATGCAAGTTTCGAGAAAGGGCTTTTGATCGAGCGGGAAAAGATAGATGCTATGGAGAAAATGGCCGAAGAGGCAAGGCAGGAAGCCGAAAATCTTCGAGAAGAGAGAAAAAGAGAGAAGATTTCCCTAATGAAGGAACGAGCTGCCATTGAATCGGAAATGGAAGTCCTTTCACGATTGAGGCGAGAGGTGGAGGAACAGTTGGAAAGCCTAATGATTAAAAAGGTTGAGGTAACGTATGAGAAAGAAAGGATTGAAAAACTTAAGAAATCTACGGAGGAGGAAAATCTCTTGATCGCCCGTTTACAATACGAGCTCGAGGTTGAGAGAAAGGCGCTAGCCATGGCCAGGTAAGCATACCTATTAGTCATTGATGTAAATATTAGCCGGTATTATAAATATTGAATGATATGTATCGGTATTAGACCTCTCGATATCATAACAATATCGCAATATGTTACAATATCGATACGTATTATCCGATATGTCTGACACTGATCTGGCCGCAACCTATATCAATATTTCATCCATGTTATTCGAATAGGGGCATTGAAATTTAATCTGCATCATGTTGATACCGCAAGCATAAGACCATCTTTTCTCTCTCATTCTAACTTTTCTTACGCAAATTCCAACTTCTTTCTGGCTCGACAACTGCGCCTGTTTCCATTCATCTATTCAATTTTCCATCTAAGTTTCTTTGTTTTGGCTTGCGATGGCCTCTAGAATTACCTCTGTGATATCTACATCGTCTGATTATGCTGTCATATTCTTGTCGCTTTTTGCTATGCTAACATTTTTTTCTTTTCTGATCCAACTTTTCCTAAAAATTAAATAATTTGAACTGCTCTGTGCCAACATTTGAGAAAGTTTGAGTTTTTATCATTGTCAACTTCCTGAAATCTGAATATTCTTTTTTTTTTTTTTTTGAATTCATGCTTGTAAATTGTGCTGGAATTCTTCACATTTGTGATTAATAAATGAGGAGGATGTGGTTAGTAGAAGCTCACGGACGATCCTTCATTGGGAGGATGTGTGTTCTGAATTGGGACTTTGTTGTGGGTAGAAACTCTTTGAGGTGGGATCTTCATCAATGAAGCTGTATGCAACAAGCTTGTCAAAAAAATAACAAATAACGACACTGTTGATTATACGAATGGAATAAGGTAGGAATAAAATGACTATTTTCCGTAAATATAATAAGATTGGGGTAGAATTGAGAATTAATATTCTCATCGTTGGTTGATCACTACAAATCTGTGAAATTTGAGTTGTAATTAATTTTCTACACTACGTCTGGTTATTGGAATGGAACAACATAAGAATGGAGTAACTATTATCAGAGAATGAAATAAAGTGAAAGCAGAGTTGAGAATTAATATGTTATTATTTGATTAGTCACTTGAAATAGGTTTACCACATCCCGGACTTTATTATGGGGGCAAAATGGTCATTTGGCCTGAATTCGGTATTCCATGAGAACAATGAATGAGTAACCCATATTGACTATATGTTTACAAGGTATATCATTCCTTTGAGAATAGTTATTCCGTTATTATCATATACGATAATCAAACAGTAGAATTGGTCATAATAATTTTAGGCATGAATATCTGCTTCGGAATTCTCGTATTTTCCTCGAATATTTATCATTTGATTTATCATCCAGGGCGTGGGCGGAGGATGAGGCGAAGAGGGTGAGTGATCATGCAAAAGCGCTCGAAGAGGCCAGAGACCGCTGGGACAGACAAGGGGTAAAAGTGGTGGTCGACGACTCGCTCCACGACGTTGCCACCGCAGGCGTCACATGGCTCAATGTGGAGAAGCAGCTCTCACTGGACGGAACCGTGAAGAGGGGTGAAGACTTGGTCGACAAGCTCGAGGAAATGGCTGCCCGAGTACGAGGGAGGTCCAGAGAGATAATCAACACCGTCATCGAATCGATACTCCTCGTGATATCGGTCTTGAAACGGTGGATAGTTGAACTCGGGAGAAGAACCATCGAACTCAAAGAAGCTGCCGCTTCGAACGTGAGCGGCTCTGTGGAAGAATTGCGGCACCGCCAAGCCGCTTTTCAGGTTTCCGTTACCGAAGGGGCGAAACGGGTTGTCGGAGACTGTCGGGGCGGAGTTGAGAAACTCACCCAGAAGTTCAAGGTATGATCTCTCTTTGTTCCCCTAATAATCTTTTTTCTAGAAATAAATAAATAAAAATAATATATTTTATATGTAGTATCATATTGTTGTAACCTGAAATTTGATTATCAAAGCATTAGAAATTAGTGTATAAATGCATGAGATGCATTCAATAAAATGTGGCCTCTTTTGCCTGGAATCATGGTTAATTTGTGATATGCTAAAGCAAAGTTATTATCAAATGATTTAAGATAAGATAACGTATAATAGTAAAACTTTATTCATAAAAAAATGTAATAAAATTTTATATGGCATTTTTTTATAATTTTCTATGATATTAATATTTATTAAATATTTAATCTAATAATAATTTTTTAAGAAAACAACTATTTTGATGATTATTTGTAAGTTTTATGTTTTATTTGCTGAATGGTTTTTTTTTTTTATTTGACAAATGAGATAGACATGTATTTTGTGTATTTTTCCAAGGAGAAGCATAATTTAACCCTAATTTGTAAAAATATGTATTTGTGAATATTTTTGTTTATATTATGAAAGTACAATAAAATAAATTTAATAAAGCTTTTGAATTATACGAAGTGTATACTATAATATAAATTTAAGGAAAAATATAAATAAAATTTGATTATGAAAACCTAACAAATGAGAATGTATTTTTATATCAACAAATTCCTCCATTTTGAGGCGGCATTCCAATTTTTTTTTTTTTACTTTGCTAAAATTAAAATTTATTTATATCTAACTTAATGCAATTTCATATTTTTAATATATATATATATATATATAATTTATAATTAAGTCATTATTGAGGGGTATTGTCACCGATTGTTGAAGAGAAATATTTTACCCACGGATTTGATCCATAAAGTATGAAAGTCTAAACGGCCCACATGGTCCAATTCTATAGACATGTTTGATCGCCTTATATGAGTGGATCACTTATGGAACAAAGACGGAACCAATGCTAACGGTTGAGGCAGTTTTCATTTCTTATCTTGAAATAATGACCTCGGGTGCCGGTTGAAATTGTCAGTTGGGCTAAATCTTATTCGTTTGAAAATTTTCTAAACGGTTGACAGGAAAAGTAAACTGTCTCCTAACTTTTACAAAACCCTTTTATTCCAACGAGAAAAGAGGTTGACACTTCAGATAATTAAAGACAATTCAAAGACGTTCAGAGCATACACATTCTCTCTAAAATTAATATACTTTCATAAAAGCACAAATCCCTAAACAAGAAGCATGTTTATGAACATTGAACTTGCATCCTTTCTTTTTCATCTCTCTAAAAAAATAATACTAATTTAAGTGTCGGAGGATATATCGGGGAGTAAGTCCCACCAAATCCTTTGACCGTATTTTGTATTGCACAATATTCAGATTTAGGACGTATGGAGACCAAACATGCTTCAGACTCAACGGATAAACTTTAGCCTCCTAATTCTACTACAATCTAGATCCTTGAACGCATCATTGACGTCATTTGTAGGAATCGACTAAAAGTCTAATAACCACAATCATATGAAAGACAATATGGTGAACATACGAGTACAAGTTAGTGTCCCAATTAGATACGTCACATCGTGCGAAAAATTTCCTCCTAGGGGCAGTCGAGTAGATGATCATCTCGACCCTTGTATACCCAAACTTACAATGAGAATGGATGATATCTCCAAGGCCGTTCAGACTATATGCACCCGACTTGATGAATGGTCAAAGGGGGCTCCGTCTTCCGTTTACCAAACAGCAACCTCCAAGCGAAGGAGGAGAGGAAGGAAGCACATGGAAGATAAGGGTTGATGACCTAAGACCTCGGGAATCAAGTTGCTTTAAGTAACAAAGTCCTGATGCGCTTTGATGGTCGTGTCAATTATAGGACCCAGGAGGATAGTTTTGAGAGGCGAAATCCTTGTTTTTCCCGGGAC
>JAOVVI020001169.1:0-25769 GCA_028571085.2 Nepenthes alata | reverse complement strand
GTTTCTAAGATATCTGATTATATTATGCGTAAAATGACCTCCTTCTTTTGTCAAAAAGATCTTCGGCTTTTGATAAATGTCCTCCAATTTTTGACATAAGACCTCCGGCTTTTGTTAAAAAGATCTTCGGCTTTTGATAAATGACCTCCCATTTTTGACATAAGACCTCCGGCTTTTGTTAAAAAGATCTTCAACTTTTGATAAATGACCTCCGATTTTTGACATAAGACCTTCAGATTTTGTTCAAAAGATCTTCGGCTTTTGATAAATGACCTCCGATTTTTGACATAACACCTCCGGCTTTTGTTAAAAAGATCTTTGACTTTTGATAAATGACCTCCGATTTTTGACATAAGACCTCTGGCTTTTGTTAAAAAGATCTTTGGCTTTTGATAAATGACCTCCGATTTTTGACATAAAACCTTCGGCTTTGATAAATGTGACCTCTGACACTTTTATAAATGATCTTTGGTTTTAAGACGTTAAAGGAAAGGCTATTAATGTCTTACGGACTTCAGTTATTTGAAGTTAAAAATGAAGGCTACAGGAACAAGGAGAAATGTGTATAATCCGGACAGCAAGTGAAACTCTATGTTATTCGACTTTTGAGATACGATAGATGGCCATCGAACTATATGAACTTTGATCTGGGTTTCCATTAAGCTTGCTGTTAAAATTGTATGAAAGATATTGGAGTGACACTCGAGGACTGCCCCTGGGCCATGGGGGAATTTCTGGTGGCAAAGATTTATGGACTACGACCCCATATGCCGGGTGAAAGGCATTACCGCCCACCTCTGGGAGTATACTAGGAGGATATGGCCTTAGGTTATGTGGCAGTACACAACCCTTCCTCGATGTTGTCCGCTCCCGTTCGGTCCCTAAAGATGATAAGTATTCTGTATAGTTTTACGATTCTTATGATGTTAAAGACAAGATAACTAAGAATAAGGATGAAGATTTTTGAACTTAAAGAAAAAAAATGATATAGTGAATTGCTTACTCATATGCCAAGCTTATGTTATAGTCCTCTAGTTTGATTTGACTACTTTGATCTGATGATATATATTAATGTTTTTCGCATGTGGGTACCTTGCTGGGCTTTGTAGCTCACTCTTTCCTATTTTTCAAATGATGAGAAGCTTATGGAGGATAAAATTTAATAGAGTCTTACGGAGTAGGTAGACAGCATAGCTGGCCGGAGTTAATCAGCGAAGGAGAAAAGGAATTGATGTATTCACTTCTAATGTTTTGGGAATGATTTGTAAAACATTTCCATTGTAAAAATTAATAGATATTAGTATATTTCCGTATTACTACATGGGAGAATAAAGTTTGAATTTCCTAGTAGCATCTCAACTCATGTCAAGGTCTTCGTGTTTGACTGACCTTAATGCTGGCCAGTCAGGTGAGAGCATAAAACTTTGATGGCCAACTCAAGGAGTTCAACCTTAAGTGATCATGTGCGTGCAAAGTCCAAAATAAAAATAGAAGAAAGAAAGAAAATTTTTATGTCCACCTAGTTATCCAAAATGTTCGTAATTATACCATATATGTTCGATAGGTTAGGATTGACGGCGGCCGTATGTGGTCGAATACGTCCGGTCCGTCACACAATTCATGCATAAATCTCAAAATAGATGGATAAAATCGTTCCGGGCACAGGATTTGGGTTTTGGTATGAAAAATCGGTCAAAACTAAGAATCAGATATGAAATCAACATATATTCTTACTCAAATTATGTGTAACACAAAATATAATACCCAAAGAAAATAGAATAAAGGTGCAAAGAAACGAAAGAGGAGGGTATGGGTGTACTTGCCTCGACTTGATCTACATATTCTCTAGTTAGCTCTAACTCGGAATCAAACCCGAGAGTTTCGATCTCCTCCTTCTCTCTTTTCTCCTTCACATTCTCTCTCTCCTCTCTCTCTCTTTTCCCGTGTGAATGACACGGAAAAGATCTGTTGGGCTCTTATATCGCAGGCTGTCGTTGCTTCCAACCGTTTCAGAAACCCAATTTTTTCCACATGTATTAAGCCTTATTTTGATTATATTACCTTAATTACCCAAAATTACGATATTTAAAAAATTAGTATATTACACTTAATCTCCCAGACACTAGACAGGAAGAATTTCTCGATAGATGACTCCACAAATATATCCCACAAAATTTCCTCATTATCCGTTCCCAAAACTTGGCTTTGAGTGGCCCACCACCGGCTCATCTCTCCTTCCTGCTTATACATATCAAACTTCACTTTGTCTTCCTCGGGGTAGTTGATCACTTAAAACACCTTCATCACTCGCTGAATCTAATTTTCTACTTTGATGGGATCAAAATCTCCCCAAAACTCTGAGACATTCTCATTCTTGAAGTGGTTAAAGGGCATCTTACCATGCCCCTGGTTAGGTATTCTCCTCATGGTGGTTAACTCTTCATCTTGTCGTTGTATCATGCAATCCATAATGTCACTTATGTGACCCATTATCACAAGGTAATCATCTTTGTGGCTCAAACCCAATCCTCTATATCCTAAACTTCTATTATATGTCATTTAATACATATTATATAAAATATCTAACAATTATTTTCTCAAAATTATACCAAAATACATCTCCTTATGACTCTTCTCTAATATTGTCGGTTGTCATGGCCCTGGACCAAGTAGGTTCTAATAATATTCTAGAATAATTATGACTTATAAAATTAAATTCCTAAAAAAAATAAAACAATAACCAAAATAAAATTTTAAATTTTGGTATGACCTAATGACTTATCCAATAGTCTGACCATAACAAAAATAATAAATAATAATATTATTATTCATTCATAGTATCTCATTGGACGACCCATCCAGACAATTAGATAATTACAATATGCACCAAAGTATCATAAAATAAAGTGGCAACTCACAATACTAATAAAATTACCCATCCATAACAAACCAAATGCCACCAATATTCAAATAATCAAATAATTCAAACACTGCCTCTTTAATGATACAACATGCTATCGTCATCCAAACTGTCATCCCAAATAATACCAAAAATACATCAAACATGAATACAATTCAAACACAAAACTGGTACTCACTAATATAAATGAGAATTCAATCAATCCACTTCTGAGCTCCATACTTTGTATCCGTGGCCCACTAATTAGAAGGGGTAAAAAATAATGAAAATATAAGCTGAATACTCAATAAGTATTAGTACATAATATATATAATAAACTAATATATCCATAAATAAAATAAAAGGAATTAAAATGTATATGTAAACCCATAAATAACCAAAATCCAAAAGTCTATAAGAACATGTCAACAAAAATCTAAATGTGGTATCGTACTCAAAAGTATAATCCAAAATGAAAGTCAAAAGTTTCAATTGCATGCAACCAACTGAATTCCAACTACAAGCAAAACCTATGAATCTTGATCAAAATCTCAAACATCTAAATCAACATAGGTAAAATATATCAAAAATCAAATGTATGCACAAGTTGAAGAACCAAAAATCAAAAGACTAACTTGAAGAATGGTTACTCCTACTCTTGATAACCTTAAACCATATTACTACTATTTAGACTCACAGACAGGATCGTCTACATACGTTTTCCTATAAACAGGAATAAAGCCACTATCTTTTACCACCCGTGGAATAGGTGCACTCATCAAATTTGTCTAATATGTTAGAATGTTTAAAATATATTAGTTTTGTTTAATTTTTTACTATAGTTCTCATAAAAATATAACCAATGAGAGTCTTTGTATTACAAATTCAAAACATTTTTTTCCTATCTAATGGAAAAGGCCAAAGCTTCCATGTGAAAAGGTTAAATACAAAGCTTTCCCACTCAGAAAAAGACACATGTCAAATCAAATATACAAAGATAGAGCCCAATACGAAACACATTGTAAGGATGCCACATGCAAGGCCCATGTGCACATTTTCATGACTTTTGTTTTAGCAAATTCTTGTATATATGAACATAAAATTTCAAAATGCATACCAATTTTTACAAAATAAGTAAAAGTCCTTAAATAAAAATAAAATAAAAGTAAAATCTCAAACCAACCAGTAAAATCATGCATGCATAAGGAAATCAAATAAGGTAAATAAAATAATATGTATGTACATTAAATCTTTCAAAGATAGATAAAACTAAATAAAAACTAAAATATAATAAGAATATGGCGCAATGATTCTTACCTTAACCTCTAAATTAATAGATTTGACCAAAGGATGTCTCAAAATACCTCTTCTTCTCTTCCTATTTCTTCCTTCTCCTTCTCTTTCTCTTTCCTTTCTCTACGTCCCATACAAAATGACTGAAACAGTACTCGTTGACCCTTATATAGCCGAATCGACGCACAAGTGCTGCTTAGGCGCTCGTTAGGTGCTGCACCTAACTCCATCAGTGCAAGAGTACTGTTTCGGGCACTCCTTAAGTGCACGCACATAGAAATCTATGCAGGAGAGCCACCTTAGGCACTCCTCTGTGGTGCCCATATTGGAATCCGTGCACAAGTATGTGTTGGACATTCCTCTGGCGCTGAAACTGCATCCATGCTTCAAATATTTTTTTAATTTATATTGTATAATTTATTCTGATATATCTAAAAATAAATCAAATTATCTAATAATACCAAATTAAATAGGGTAAAAATCGAGCATTACATCTAATGTCAGGAAAAGCATTTGGTAATTGATTTGTATTGCTTTGTAAATAAATTATGTTCTAAACTTCTAATTCATAGTGATTTGTACAAGGATCAAAATGTGATAAACATACATTTTTTTCACTTAAGTTTACGTTATATTTCAAACACAAACTCTTCTCCCAAACCATGGGAAGAATATTTCATTAAATTGACAATTTTCAAAATATGCCTTAAAAATATCCCCCGTGAGAGGCTCAAGATTTCTAATGATAGATGGAGGATCAAAATCGATATAAATACCAAGACTACATTAGGAAACCAATTAATGATAGAAATTTAGTGACCGCATTTAAAGGAAATAGTCTAATAATCAATTTATCTTGAGAACACCTAAAATATAGATAATCACTTTGTAAAAGAACATTCTAGTTTTTTAACGGATGTCCCAGTAAATTTTTAATTATTATTCACATCATTATTGAATCCAAATGTCTAATGTGATCACACCAAATTATAAGAGCACTTTGGATCAGTGTATTTTTGATACATTATATTATGTGATTCAAGTAGTTTTGTTATTGTATAATACATATGAAAAGATAATGAAAATAATTTTTCTAATACGAGCTTTTGGCCTAAAATTATTTGAGTAATAAAAAGATATTTTTTTGTCATCTTTATCGGCTATTTCAACATGATAATTACTATACCATATATCTTTAAAACCCTATAAATTTATTCTAGATTTTGAAGAAAATAGAGTATTTTTAATATAAAATATTATGTCATTTGGTAATATGATATGCGCTCTCCTAGAGCTTTCAATTTTAAGCATTAAAAGTATTTTTATAATATCTGAGATTTCATAACCATGCAAATCTTAATTAAGATAACTAAGCTAGTATATGTAAACTAAAGATTAATGAATGTGTAGATTAAATTGGAAAAAAGAGGTAAGAATCTAGAAGCCGAAGGCTCGTCTCTGAATGTTGCGGCGGCACAAAAGTTAATCGGTGGGATAGTTTAACGAAGTTTGATCCGATTACATTTTAACAGGGCAAATCCAGGCTGAAAAACTTGAATTTATATAGTCGGTCGGGACAACAAAATTTGGGCAGCAACACATGAATTTGATAAGTCAGCAGGGGAAGCACATGATTAAATTACAGCAACATAACCAGGCAGTAGCAGCAACAATTGGGGCAGCAGCAGGCATCAAATAATACATATATATATATATATATGAAGGGGCAAAAAGTCGGTCGGACAGAATGATACACAGTGAAAGGAAAGAGGAAGAAGAAGCACACGCACGTTTTACGTGGAAACCCTTATGAATCAAGGAAAAAAACTATGGGAGCAGAGTCTACAGCAAATTCACTATGTGAAATAGGTTACAAACCTCCAAGATGGAGTATCCGCTATACACCCAAGAATGACAAAGAAAAAACTCTCCAGAGTAAATAAGAAAACACTCATTTCTCTTCTACTCTATGTTTTTCTTTCTTCTCTCTCTCTCACTGGTGGTGCACTCCTCTCTTTCCTTCACCCTTGGATCTTACCTCCTTGCACTCTACCGTGCTCAGATGCTCTCACCTCTCTTTCTTTCTGCATGCCCAGCATGCGTTTATATGATGGTCTACCCGGAGACCTTCAACCAATAGGCGGGTTAAATGTAGTCAAATGTATGCCACCTGCTCCGCAACCTGCCAACAACTTTATCCACCAACTCTGCAACTGCCAACAACTTTATCCACCAACTCTGTAACCTGCCACCTGCACAGACGGCGCACACGCTGCAGGTCTGCCACCTGCTCTGCTGTCCAACAACTTGTTGCCAGCTATCCACGACGTGCTCAGTCATTGCTGCAGTCAAGTCCCTTGGCCGTCTGTGCCCATTGGCTATCACAAGAGTCTTCCAGCGTTCCTTGGTTGATTCCATACCAGTAATACCAACTGGTAAATTCTTCATTCCCAGTTGGTCAACATGTTGACCGGCAACCCAAAGGCGCTCCAACATTTTCTACTCCGAAAATACTATCAAGAAATTCTCTCCCGATTTCCTTTCCAACCTTAGCCGGTCAACCTCCCGTTGACCGTCCTCCACAGCGATCCAGTTAACCTTCCGTTGACCGTCTTTGCCACCCGTCCGTCATCCAATAGCACTCCTGTAGCCCTCAGATGGTCAACCTCCTGTTGACCGGATTCGGTTGGCCGTCTGCCAGTCAATCTCCATTGACCGTCTTTTCCTTCCAGCCGGTCAACATTCGTTGACCCGCTAATGTACTCCGATGACAAACTAGTTTGTTGAATCACCCACAAGGGAGTGACCTACCCCAACAATATATATATAGCAGCACGGCAGCAGCAAGACCAGCAACCAAGCTGGCAGCTGCTTACTTCAGCAAAGCCTCCAAGGAGCTGATAATTCAGCAACCATAAATTAATAATATAGTAGCCATTTGAAGATAGCAGCACGGCAAGTGGCAGCTTGCTTCAACAGGCAACAGGCAGCTGCATGCTTCAGCAAAATTCGGCAGCAAACAGAAGCACCACATGGCAGCGTATTGAGGCAACAACATGCTAATGATTCAGCAGAAAACTAGGACAATAATCTGAATTAGGAGCAGAAAAGAAGAACTGAGAGGAAGAGAAAGGTGGAGGAAGGAAGCAATTCAGAATTTCACCAACTCAATTGAGTATAGATTTTTGGATAAATTAGTTATGACAAGTGCCCCTGACTCTCCATTCATTTGCTGAAATTCATTGCCGCCATCTTGGAATATTGTTGGTTCAATACTCAATCCTCTTTCTGTAATATTACTACATCATTTTCAACATATACATTTGCTGAATTTCGAAAATATGATTGCTGAAATTTTAGCCGGAGCTCAAGACATGCTTGAATCTCGCTTGAGCGCCAATTCCTAAGAAGTCAAGCTCGAGGCACGCTCAATCCACGCTCGAGCGCCATATCCAGTAACACAGCGCCTGAAGATAGCTCGACACACGCTCGAGCGCCATATCCAGTAACCCAGCGCCTGAAGATAGCTCGACACACGCTCGAGCGCAAAAACCAATGCTATAGCGCTCAAGGACCACTTGATGTGCACTCAAGCAATACTGTGTGTGACTATGAAACCCTAGCCAGCGCTCGCCGCATGCTTGAACTGTGCTCAAGTGCCATGATGCTAATTCTTTCAACGGTTATAATTTAACCTAATTTTTAGGCTCCATATATATACAAATCTTATCACTTCAAACCTAGAGCTTTGGAACAACTTTAGAGCATCTTTTACCTTGAAAACTCTTTCATTTTTGTGCTCTATTTCTTTATAAAACTTCACTCCAACGTTTGTGCTCCATTGACAAAACTTTCTCTCAATATTGTGTTTTATCCTTTATACCTCTTCCCGTCGGTTAACCTTCGTGGTGAGGTCAATGGCATGGATATTGGGCTCTAGTAGTGTATAGTAATTTAAGCAGTTCGTGAGGAAAGATTGATTCGAATACTGAAAGGTCTCCGAATCCGTTGCCGTGAGCAAATCTAAGGAGTTCCTTGATAGAAATCAAAATATAATAGTAAGTCGGTTAGGTTAATGTGTCGATTTTACCCGATCTATAAGTTGATTTTTATAGTGTATATTTTTCTTAGTCATGAAGTTCGGAGGATTTTTCTCTATAGCCGTGGTTATCGAGTTTTCCTTTGTCACCAAAAAATACGTCTTTATTATTTATTGCATTACTTTTTATACTTGTTATTGCTTATATTATCTAGATTCAAATATTCGTTACGTGTATTGAGTATTTATATTTTTACTGCTTTTGCAAATGTATTAAAGGGTCCGAATTTTATTGTGATTTGGAATGAAAAGTTCACTTCAATCGGTATCAGAGTCTTACCCTGATCCGCGACCCCTGTAAGATACTAGTTTTTAAAATATGGTAATTAGGAATAATTAAATTAATATAAATGAATCGAGGTCAAAGGATATAGGAAAAATTTGATTGAAATGCCCAAATACCTGAAATTAATAAAATCAGGAACCGGCGTTGTAAACCTTGAAAACTTAATCCATAAATAAGATTTAAATTTTAAATTATGATAATCGTGACTTATTAAACTAATATAATCAAAATTAGAATCCAAATATGTGAAATATTGGATTAGAAGGGTCGAAATGGGTCCTGGATGGTGCGTACGTGAAGTTGGATCACTGCAGGCCTGTTCCAGGCCTGACTTGTGCCTGACGTGCACTCGAGCCCCCTATCGAAAGTGGATTCCAGCAAAGGTGTGCCCGAAGTGCGCTCAACATGCCCTCAAGCGCTGAATCTAGTAACAGTGCGCCTGAAGCATGCCAAGCGCCAGCATACGTTATAAACACGCAACAGTCTTCTTCCACGTCATTTTCCACGTGAGAAGAGAGAGTGGAGAGAGAGAGAATGCAAAGGAAAGGAGAGAGGAGGAGATCGAGGCTCCCGGGTTTGATACCGATTTAGAACTAGTTAAAGAAGTGATAAATCGAGTCGAGTCAAGTGTACTCATTTACTTTTCTCTTGTTTCTTTACACTTTTATTTCGTTTTCTTTGAGTATCTTCGTTCCGATACCTGATTAAATTTATGTTTTATAGAGCTCATGACTTGACCATACATATATATCGATTTCATATCTGATTTGTAAATTTTGTGCGGTATTTCGCACATGGAAACCCTAACCCACGCCCCCTTGTGTATACCCGATTTATTTTGAGATTATTGAATGATTTGGATTTAAAATATGGATACCCAGACATAAACATGATTATTTATCGATTGTGTACCTGATTTGATAGTTTTATGCAGTTTTATACACGTAGAAACCCTAACCCATACCCTGGCATTTTTACCCATATAATTTATGGTTTATGTATGATTTGGTTTTAGATAATTGAAACCCTAACTTTAAAAATATTTTTATCTCTATTATTTGATATTCATTTACATATAAATTGTATATGATATTTTTTATATTCCAAAAATTATGTTATGAACCGTTAATGAAGAAATTTATTATATGGAAGTTCTGAAGTTATATTTTGCTCATTATGATAAGAATTTTTTTAAATATTTTAAGCTTTAAGACAATTTGTGCATGTATTTAAAGGCATGTGAAGACTTACGCCTACAAAAATATGAAAAATATGTATTTGTATCTATTAAAATATGAAATCTTTATCCGTATTTATAAGAATGTAAAATTATAACTTTGTATCAAGTAATTGAAACTCTGCAATTTGTTACGTATTATCTAATATTTGAAAGTTTTTCCTGGTGTGAGAAGTTCAAAGAAAAAGAAGTATAAATATTTGTGCAGAGTCTCAAATATGAAATTTGAAAAGAAATCGTCAAATTGGATCGAAGATTTGTATCTCATATGGTAGTATTCCCTGGTATACTTTAGGATATTACTATAGTAAATCGAGGAATTGTCTCTGGGTCACGGAAAACATGGTGGTATAAGAATAAGGAATATTGGCCTAGTATATCTGGGATTATTGGTTTACTGTCCACCACGCGACGTTAAAGTTTGAGGTCCGTGGGTAGTACCTTAGATCATGTGGAATAATATAATCTTTTTTCTCGATTTGACTACACCGTTAGTTGGTAAGGCCTATTGGCCCTGATCCGTAAAAAATACAAAAGTTTCTGTATATTTTAGAATTTAAAGGAATCAACAATAAAATGTGTTCGTTAAATGTGTTCCAGAAATGCATTTGTTTATATTTCATATTTACACATTTACATTATACTCCTATATCCCTCATCTACTTTATTTTGAGTATATCGCTTACTATCCTTGATTATATTATACATTACTGAATATTTGGCTCACTCATTAATATTTTTTTACCTTCAGATGAGTACGAGCTTACACCTGGTAAGGTGAGGTAGAGGATTAGAAGTTGGCTCGGCGGAAGGCTTGGAGGAACATTTTGTAGACTTAGACATTTTGCGGTTTTGTACTTATCTACGGAAGACTCCTGCATATTTTGATGATTTGTATCTATTTTATTAAGGATGTATAGATAGTTTAGTTTTGCTATGCATTGATAGTTTCTTTTTATACTTTCGCAGTTATTATGTTTTTTTTGTTTTGGCACCTAGTGATATCTTTCTATCTAACATTGTGTCCAGAGATACGACGTTGGAGCCACAAATATATTATGACATTTGGATCCTGTGATGGCTGTTGTTGAGTTATGTATATGTTGTACATGAATATTATACTGGTTTGTACTTAGTCTAACGGCCGTTTTACAGTTTGAACCTTGTCGGTTTCTGATTAGGAATGTGGTTCATCACAATTGGTATCAGAGATAAGAGATGCCTTAGATTTGATCTAAATTTTATACAGAAGCCTAGGATAGTATAGGCTAGATGAGATAAGTAGATGTAGGTGTAAGATCGTAAAGCTAGATTGGGTAGTTTTAGTTGTCCTAGTTGCCTTATTGAGACCGTTAGTTGTGTCTAATTACATAGAATTGTAATGTCCTAGTTAGTGTCCTAGTTTTGAACTAACCCACATTGTTCTTATTTTAGAAAAGATATCAGTAGCTGATCATGCCGCCGAGATGGAGGTTGATACGTGGAGGTGGTCAACCACGTGATAGGGAGGCCGAGTATCTAAATCTGTTGGGTAGAATGGCAAACATTGTAGAATAAATAGGGCAACAAAATCTAGCACCAGTACATGTCCCGACTGAAAAAGGACTTTTTGTCCTAAATTGTACAATCAAGTTTTGACCCCGATAAAAATAGCGGAAATAGTAAAAATTAAATATCCAATATACGTAAAGAATATTCAATTCAAGATGCTAATGATACTAACAAGCATGAAAAATATAAATGAGTACAAGCAATAATAAAAAGATACGATTTTTGGAGACGAAGGGAAAACTCGATACGCACGGTATCAAGAAAAACCCTTCGGGTTTCAACGGCCAGGGAAACAATGCACTATGAAAATTAACTTACAGACCGGGTGGTAACGACGCGCTAACCTAGCCGACTTACTCCCGTCTTGTGATCCCTAACAAGGAACTCCTTGGATTTGCCCGCGGCAACGGAACCGGACACCTTCCGATTTTCACGTCAATCTTCCCTCGTACCACTTGAATTGCCAATCATGATCGAGTCTCCTTCTTCACGAACCAACGTCTCCAAACGAAGGTAGAAGATAATGTTTCAATGGTTAAATAAAGTTGGTGAGAAAACTTATTTGAACATGAAAAGTAATCTTGTAGTGTTTAGTTTTCTCAAGAGGAACAATAACAATGAAGCATGAGTGGCTTTCTTCTCGAGGATGTACGAAATTATTCTGTCAATAGTGTTTAGGGTTCCAAAAACTTAAGCCTAGTATTTATAGAGGGCTCCAAATTTTCGTTTAAAAGTTTGCCCGTTGCGGCGGGCGCACGGAAGATTTTCAGAAAAACCCTACGTGCGCTCGAGCGGGTATCGAGCACCAGGCAAGACGGGGACATTCTGGATTTTCGGCTCGAGCGGATATTGAGCGCCAGGCGAGCCGGGTACATTCTGGATTTTCGGCTCGAGCGAGTATCGAGCGCCAGGCGAGCCGGGTACATTCTGAATTTTTGGCTCGAGTGAGTAGAGGGCAAAACGGACAGAACGAACTTTAATCCGACAACCCACAACCCAACATTGATACAATAATATATATGGTCACGGAATATATCAATTAGACAAATGTCTCTAACATCGTTAAATTTTTTCTTATGGATAGTTAGAAGTGTTGAAAGGGTTGTAATCAACCATTTTTCTCTCATGATTATAGTAAAGGATTTTAAAGTGGGTTACTTATAATCGGTATTATTATTATTATAGTAAATTTATTTAGAATTTGTTCCGTAATTTTTCTTGGTGAAAAAAAATTTTTTAAGTTAAAAATATTCTTTATTATTATGTTTTTTGTACTGACATGTTTGGTAATTGATATGTGATGAAGAGTTTGAGTTTTATTCCGCTCTATCAGATTGTGTATATCTGAATGAAACCCTAACAATTATATAATTGTAATAGTATATATAGAATTATTTACTTACTAAATATATATTATTATTATATGATTGTGTTGAAAATTAGCGGTTCAACCATCAAACCGATAGTTGAACCAATTGAATCATAAAAATCATTTCTATCAGTCATTCCTCAGCACAATTATGATACTTTTGTTAAGAGAATTTATTTGACATGTCCTGAATTTTATAGATAAAATATTAATCAAAATTAGATCCTCAATTAAATGGACCATAATATTGTATGAAAATTAATTATTAACGCTTAAATAGTTTTATATTAATCTTCATTAGAGAATACAGTCAAATTGCTTCATTTGACCAACAATTTTTAATACATGTTTCATGATATACTATAATTTCTAAATTTCATATCAAATAGGTCCTATGAAGAAACTATACAAAAAAACCAACATGATCAGTGGCGCATTGGCCACATGGTTTCAAACTTATACATGCATAAAGTATATTTAAGTTGTTTTCCAATGATAACTTCAGTAAACATAAACAACATTCTTGTCTTCCCACAATCTACCAAGATTAACACCCAATGGCGCAAGATTTTTAAGCGGCGAAAGCTTCCTAATCTAAAACATGAAGACAATACAATGCAAGACAAAACTCAACAAATAAATAATAAGGCGCAACAATAAATATAAGTCATCAAGGACATGTGAAGGAAAACAATATAATTAAAGGCCAATGAAAGATTTCAGTGGCTAGAGTTGCATACATAGATGTCGATTTACGTATTTTATGTTGAAAATACAATACTTATTTTACTATTTAAAATTTTTGTAGAGGACAGTCCATATTTGTACCCCATACCCACGACCGTAACCAACAAATGAATCATCATATAACTTTTTTTTAAATATATAATGACACGTCAGAAATGTATATTTTATTATTTTTTTAAAATGATTCATTTCAATAAAATAGAAAAAAAATCAATGGAGAATAATATATATTTTTAATTTAGGAGCACTAGAAATTTCTTATATACTTGGATGTAGAAACTTGCTATAATTATCAAACAATATTAGATATAGAAAAAGTTGTTTCGAAAAAGTTTTAATATATTTCATGAATTTGGATAGTCTATTGTAAAATATGAGAAATATACGGAATAAGGAACATGAATATAACCTAGATATAAAACAAATGTGGATAAATATTTGCATATAAACTGTTTGGATAGTTGTAAAAAAGAAGCTTAGAAATTTTAGTAAAAGAATAAAAAGGCTAGGCTTGAACTTCAACAACATTAGTTTTATTCTCAACCATCATTTTAGATTTTGCTTGAGAATTCCTTCAATCTCCTCCTCTTTACTTCCATTCTCTGTTAATTCTCAAAGAAATGAGTTGAAAAGGGTGAAATATGTATTCATAGATAGGTTAGTGCATGGGCGTCAGCTATATTCACATCTTGTGCGAAGGCCAATTATGGCCTATGCATGTTCACGTCTCCCCTGCACATCGTGTGTGACTAAATTTATAAAATACACGCGGGCATCTGTCATTTGTACCTTCGGGCAATTTAATTTGGACTTGACACCCGTGTGCCATTTATACCCACGTCAAGTATAATAATTTTGTTTAGAAAATGTACATGCACTAATCATATTTGGAACATGCCTAGGTTCAGAACCGAGTATATGCACGGCATATGCTACTCTCAACTTTAAACTGCAAACGGTCCAATACTTAGGCTGTTGTCCAAACACAGAATTATTTATTTATTTTCAATTCAAACATCACTGTTCCAATATTAATATTCAAATGGTACACTATTCTTCAAATAGTACATATGTGCAATGGTAAATGTCAAGGAACCAAAACCCCAAAGTCTTAAATAATGACGTGAATAGTTAAAGTAGATGTTTTATACTTGAACACGTTTTTCTCTTATAAATGTTTCTTCGGTTTGAATGCATATTCAATGCAGGCCTCAGTTTTTACCGTCTGCTATATATATATTTAGTGTAAGAAAACGAAGAATCCGAGTTATCAAATTCAAAACTTTTATGGTCAATAAGGCTTTAATACGTGGTCAAAGCATCAGTTGCCTATGAAATTGAACAGCCAAAAGAAAGCCAAAGAAATAAAGGTTAAAACTATATATTAAATAAAAAAGTGTAAAAGGAATGTTCCAACAAGTCAAATCTCATCTAATATTGGGACTATAGATATTAATGCTGCCATAATACAAGGTAAGTTACAGATAAAATTAACATATTAAATAAATTTAACCTTATAAAACATTAAGATTATAAATTCTAAGTATTGAAAATTTTACATACCATAAGATAACGACGCATAAATGGATCCAATGATATTCCACTCTAATGTGAACTTTGCATATACCTAAAATCTCATGCAGTCTGTAACTTTGTTTTGTATCATTTGGCTCTTAAGAGAAATAAAATGTATTATTTATAATAATAATTATTTTTTACAATAAAACACTTTATCAAACGTTCAATCACCTTTATAAATAGAAATTAAACAATCTAAAAATTATTTGTTAATACTTGCGTGCTCCCTTCCCCAGTAGATAGCTTCTTTCTTTTTATTTATTTATTATTTATTTAGTTTTCTCCCACCTACGAGTTGGAGTAGGTTGAATTGGGTGAAATTATTAATAATATTCTCACATATTTTACTTTATTTAATTTTAATTAACTCAATTTAATATGACTTTATTTTATAGCTATAAATCTACATCAATCTGGCCAATTGAAATTTTTAGTCAAATTAGCTTACCTTATAATTCATTTATTATTTTTACAGAATAGGTATGATTTGACCACTAAATTTTTAGTATAAGAAATACTATTCAAACTTTACTTATACATTTGTATATTGTATATTAAAAGCTATCTAAGTTTACATATTTTTATCTTTTTTTCCTCCCATATATTGTTCATTTGTAAAATACACGCAAACACACGCACGTAGGAGAACAAATTTTTTAATAAAGATAAAAAATTAATTTTAAATTATATGTTAAATTATATCTATTAAATTATTTAGAAAAAAACAAAGAAAGGAAGTATTATTATTGTTATTATTTTCGGTAGGGAAAAAAAAAGAAAAAAAAAAGTAGGAGCAGAGTAAAGTTGTGATAGACGACACCGTCAATCCATCATTACCCAAAATCCGATGCACTTTGCAGGAGTCATAAATGGTTGCAGTCAAATTACACTTGGGCAAGGCATTTACATTTGATAAATATTTGCTAACATTGTTCAATTATTTTTAAAATATATATAAATAACACAACACTTATCTATATATATTTTTTATATGAATTTATTAATAATAATAACAAAATAAAATATTTATTATTTAAAATATTTTTATAAAAATAAATAGCATTTCGTAATATGATTTTCAATCTCCCATCTACGATGATCCAACGGCAGATCAACCATCTGTATACCTTTGAAACTTTCTCCCTCTTGCTAATTTTCGGGATTACTTCTCTGTTCCTTTTCACTCGTAGAAAAACGAATGAATAAATGAATTTTAGAGGGAGAGAGAGAGGGAGAGATGCATGGTGGTCGTGGTCATTTCTGGAGCCCAGCTGGTCTGGTCTGCAACCTGTCTTTTGTCCTCTTTTCCCTCGGCTTCTCTCTTCTCTCACTCTCCGCCTTTTTCATTTTTCACTTCTTATATCCCTCTTCTCACCCGCACCCAACGCATATCGTTCTCAATCTTCCGACCTTCATCCTTCATCTCCCTTTCTCTCTCTCTCTCTCTCTTTCTCTCATCCCCCTTGAAAAGGGCGAGACTTTTGAGGGATAAAGGAACTAGAAATGAGAGAAATCAGCTCATACTAGGACGAGACTAAAAAAGGGAGCGGTTTTTCTTGAGGGGAATGTTGTCTGGCTCGAGGACTCTTCCTTTGATCTCCCCTTCCCTTTCTCTCTCTCTTTCTCTCCCTCTTCCTATCCGATCGAGGGTAAGTGGTCGTCGGACCAGGCTTCATTCCCCCCAATTAATGCTTCCATGGCTCTAGAGATTTCTGGGTCGGAGGTAATTGATCCTTCTGATGAGTTGGGTATTTTTTTAAATGTTATCGTTTGGTATTTTTTGTTTATTAGTTAGATTTGGCAAATTTTGGGCAGTTTAGATCACGGATTTGAGTTATTTTTTAGAGAAATTCAGGTTTGCTAGTGGTGCCGCAGATTGGTGTAATCATGAGAAATTTGACCCTTCCCACCCCCACGTACGTAGATTTTAACATCTAACTCTGAAAAGTTTCAATTCTTTTGCAGATCTCGTTATCATTGTGTTTTGATTTGGCACCTTTTTGGTTATCATTATGAGATGATTGTGATTCAGTATCTGGTGATCCTTCTGATTCCGGTATCCTCAGATCTGGCTTTTTCCTTTCTTTTTTTTAGGTAATTGAAAACAATTTATAAAGCCTTTCCTTTCACCCTCTGATTAGTTTTATACTGAATCTATTTTCCCCAACTTTTATTTTCTCTCACTTAGGGTTCTATATGTCTTCTCTCCACCGCCCCCCTTTTTTTGGAGTTTATTTTTGTTGTAGACAACATATGCAGATCCTAGTTTTGCACCGGTTAAAATCCTGCTTCCCGACTCTTCAACCTTTCGCCGTTCCACTTCCCCTACATTTTCTGTGAAGATGGTGCTAAGTTTTAATGGGATTCGTTTATTTCACTTGAAACTTCAATTAATTTCTACTTCCCCTACATTTTGTGTGAAGATGATAATAGGTTTTAATGGGACTCCTTTTTCTAACATGAAACTTAAATTAACTTCCACGGTTGGATAAAGTTCGGTGGATGTTAAATTATTGTTTTATGATGATCTCGGTATCGTGAACTTTTGTTAAAGTTCATGTCTCTGACTTAGCGTTCTCTCGGTATTATAAGCCATATATATGAAACCATTAATGTTGTAAACAATCAGGTTTCTCTTTGCTCATTTTGATGGGTTGTTTTTCTAGTGAAACATTTCGGGTCAGTTCAGCTCTAGATAGATAGTAAGACATGTGGTGGACGTCAGACTCTTACACGAAACAAATTAAGCCTTTCATAGGGCTGAAGATATAGGCCAATTTTCAGAGCAATATTTCTCAAAGTCACAGTTACACATACGATCTCAAATAATTTATCTGTCCCTAACAAATGTTGCCGTGAAAATGTTATTATTTTCTTCAACTCGTTAGTTAGCAGATATTTATTTAAAGAAGTTGTTGAATGTTGGAGCATCGGACTGGTGTGTTATTGCCTCAGATTTATTGCTCCTAGCCGGTGCTACTGTCATCTATCTTCCATTATTAGGTTACTGTTGAAAGCAGCATTTATCTTTGAGTCTACGTTTGAAACTGTAATCCTACTTGTTAGATCTTCTGTTGCTCGTCTTTTTCATTTAATCTTACACACAACCATTCAATGATTTTCGAGCATTATTTAGTGAACTCCACTCTACTAGTATGATGGAGTGCTTTTATATGCATAAACTCAGGCAATAGATTTATTCTTTAAGCAAAGCATCGTTGTATACAATCATTTTCAAGGTGGGGCTGCTAATTATTAACTGAATGATGTAGGTAAAACGCTAAGATAATGTGGGAGTAAAAAAAAAAAAAAAATCATTTAAGCAATCCTCCGCTAACATGGTAAATGGGTTCTGATTACAATGCTTCATGTACAATTTTTTTTATAACCTGCAGAGAGCTTTACAGGAAGGCAAAGGTAACAGTTAATTTGAAAAGATATACAGGGCTCACCCTATAGTCCTCCTTAATTATGGGACACGTGGTGATGGGTTCTCTTTTACTAGTGTTGGTTTTAGGCCATCAAAGTTAGAAAAACAATTAATTAGGCAGCCAATCACCATTCCCATCTTCTATCTCATCAACCCAAACATTTTTGTGTTGCAGCTACGCTTAACCCAACGTCAGCGTGAAGGTACTAACTGTGCCTTTTTGATGGGTTAATTATACCATTGATGAGTTCTGTAATTTCCCCTTTGTTTTTTTTTTTACCAATGTTGAGTTTTATGTTTCCAGTCAATTCTTACATTTATTTAATAAGCTACTACTGTCAACATGTGTGTATAGGAAGGAGGTTGGATTGAACGTATTCCCATCATTTTTTAACATTATGTGAATATCATCAAGCTTCGTTTTTGCTCCTTTGAGTTTGATTGATAAATTATACCTTTACTTGGAATCGGTTCTTTCTCAATCCACGAGAAAATGCTCAGAGTATTGTCAAAAAAATAAAAAAATAAAAAAAATATTTTCATCGCCCCCTTTATTCCTTGCCCATTTCACTGAAAAGAATATCATATTTCAGAATTTGGTTTTGAAGCAAGATATGCGAAGATACTTTCATAATTTGACTCCCTTGTCATTTTAATTGTCTATATTGATTGATAAAAAAAAAAAAATTGAGATTACAACAAATCATTAAAATATAAAATAAATCTTTATATTTTATTTTTTGTCAATTACTTTAGCCCATTAGAATGACAACGAAGTCCGATTTTTGAAGGACTATACGGCCCAAATTTGAAGCTATTGGACTTCCATTGTAGAATATTTTTAAGAAATTTTTTGAAGGTATTTCGGAGTTGTAAACCGTAATTATGATCAAATTTCCCTTAAAAATATTTTAGGGAGGGTATTACAAAGGGAATAAGGCTTATCCCATGGCCCCATGTCCTCCTGCTGGAACCAAACTATTAGATTAGTTTGCCGAATAGATAATTTACTAGTAACAAATTATGGATTTGCTAATTACAACCCCCCAGAATTTTTTTTTTTCTAAAGAAACTGTGTGGATACAATGTAAGTAAAAGGCTATCTTATAAAAGAAATTCTTCTTTCGTACAAGAAGCTGGTTCTTATATCTTCATCTTCCATTTCAAAATTTCATGTAGAGAGGGATTTAAGCTCAATGTCCTGAACCTACTGAATACCAGCGAACTGCAATAGGTTGCAAAGCCACATCTATTTTACGCTTCTACGGTAAACCCTGGCGGCCAGCTAGCTCTACAAACATGACAATGGCTGCATTTGCTAAATCAGAAGTTCACCGACTTCGTTAAGATGCAGCAGCAAAGCAAGAGAGAACAATGCTGTCGACCCAAGTTTTACTGACAGCTAACAAAACCTTAATATATAACAAATTCATGCCCATTTAAAATCATATATGTACGGTAACTTGACTAAGGATTTAAAATCATATATCGACGTAACTCGACTAAGGCTGCAATTAGCTAGTAAACAGAGAAACTCGACTCATCAATGGCGGAACAAGTAATCGAAAAGCTGGCTAACAACTTTATGAAAAGTTTGCAGCATGTAGCTTTCTTTACAGAGTTAGTGGAATGCAATTCAACGAGGCAACTTTTACCAACCCGAAACAGTTGAAACTTGATTTAAATTAAAACGGGTTGAGTTGAAGGATTCAATACGGTACTCTAGGAGCTCGATATTGATACGACTGTACGAATCGTGCTAAATTTTAAGGACCATGGATAAATCAGGATATTCTTTTTGTCAAATTGTTCATTTGTTCCTACTTTTTTACGATAAATAGCATTTACATAGGTGCATGGGGTCAAATATTATGTCTGAGCATCGTAAAGTAACTAAGCGTGCTCCATGCAGGGATTTATGAAAAAAACAATAAATTATTAGAGAGAATTTGTCGTGTTATCGTCAATTATGATTGAGTTTCACTATTGTGAGAATCCCTTTTCATGATAAGTCAAAAGGCTATATCTAATCACAACACACTTTTAGTTGACGTGGAAATGATACAAGATTTTAAGTAATGGCGTTTGCTTTCCTTTAATTGTTTTCTGTTTTTTTATTTTTAATATGATTGGTCCTTATATTGTTCCTATTTACGAGAGGTAATATGCCCTAGATTCAGGTACATTTTTATCGTACTAGATTTTTGATATAGAATTCCATACTTGCAACATCCAGTTAAAAAAAAGAAAAAAACAGAGAGAGAGGTTACGATTAATGAGTTATGGAAATGTAAAGAATTTACACTTGTTAAGTACAGATTTGCAGTGCCAATTTTTTTTTTTTTATAGAAAATGCCCTCAAGTTCTTTCAATCCCAACCATCATCTATTTGAATATAAATTACGTTAGTTAAATTAACTTTTCAGAAAGAATTGAATTATAACTGTCAATATTTAAATAGATGATTAAAATTGGAAGAGGTTATGGTTGCTTATTCGTGAGATACACAATCTCCCAATCCCTTGCACAATACTAACACAATACTTTTGTACTAAATCATAAAAAAGCTGTTTCACTTTAAGTCGTAATAAATTATAATTAATTATATGTATACTTATAAATAACCTGCGTGGGTAATTTATAATTTTCTCGCTAACTTAGCGGCTAAATGTAGACACGGTGAATGGGCAAAAAATAGGCCATTTATGGCATCCAAGAAATTGAAGTTTTTTTTCTAGGAATTCAGGCAAAATATGGTCCATGGCCGAGTTAAATATAACTTTCTTTTCATATCAACTTGGTATATATTATTTGTGCTAAGTGGTAGGTGGTGTAGAATTTAATATTAAATCTAATTGTTAGTGAATCATTTGACTTATGAGTTTTAACAGTTCTGGTATTTGAATTTGGAGTTCCGTATCGACTGTGTAATTAAATAATTGAATAGTCTATTGTAGTTCTTAATATATATAAGAGCTGCACAAGTAGGCTAGCATTAAGTATTAATAAAATAGGATGATCCATTTGTCAATGGCTCGCCCTCTTCCATTATTGTTTTGACTTTGTGCTTGTGTTGATATGTGCCCACATATCTATAAATTCATATGCTGTATTTGTTCAAACCTCAAATAGTTTATTATTGTATTGTCTTTTAACTATAGGAAGGAAAAGATAAGGCTCAATAAGTTAATAGGATTCTAATTGACGCATAATGTATATTTAAAATTGACTCGAGAGATTTCAAATCGAGCTATGGGATGACAATCTGAATCTAGCATACAATATATGGAAACAAGAGGTTAAAGGCATATGATTTGTTCCATAATTTGTTATCTCAACTCGAACCATTTTAGTCAAGCTATAAGCTCAATGAAAGAAATGAGAACAAAAAAATTTCTGAAAAATAAGCTAAGGCCTTTAAATATTATCAATTAGACTTGGTTAAATGGAATGTAAGCATTGAGCTACAAAGTATTTGCGCAATTTGAATGCTTAGTTGTCAAAAGTATGCTAAAGATTAGAGTGTTTTAGATACAATTGCTTAAAATCTTGGATTAGAGAGTTTTAGATACAATTGCTTAAAATCAAAATGCTCACGATGAAGATTCCCTCTCGGTGTTTAGTGGTTTTTACTTGTACAGGTGTTGAGCCTATTCTTAGAAGTAATTTAATAGTCACTCCCCACCCTTAATGGGTTTAAACATCTTATTTAGCAACTTTGTATTCCAATTATTCAATTGATTTATTATTTGTCATTTTATATAACCCTTTTAACCGTCATAAGCAAATGGAGTCTTCATGAGCTACTACATCTAAAGTGCCATTTTAGTATAGCTAGCCATAAGTTTTAAAGTTCAGTGACCTGGCTTGTTACTTAGCAATTTTATTGTTAACTAGAACTGCTCGTTGGGGTCACTTCCTCGGTTGGATTGTGACCGTAAACTATTATGCAAATATGGCACGAGAACTTATGCGCTTGTATTGTCCGCGAACTTAAAAGCAAGTCGTCTTGGAAATGGATGCAAACATTATGTAATGTTCGAGAACCTTCTACTCTTGGAACCCGAGGTTCAAGGTCTCGGAGGCCCGAGGACCTAGATGCAGAATGCACACGTTGAGGCCAACTCAAAAGATCTTCTGAGCATGCGAGATCTGTGGGGAATGAGCACACAGTCCTTGCAGTGCGGTGGGCCATTTCTACAGGCCGATAATGTGCAAAGCCGTTGCAGACTTGCAGGCTGCCAGGCGGCTACCTGTACGGATGTCTCCCACGATGGCATGACTGTTACTTTCAACCGCCCTTGAATATATTTGTAGTGGAGAATGCGAGTTTTTAGGAGAAAAGTGTGAAGTGTAATAGGGAGCTGTGAGTTTGTGTTCTCTGTTCTTCATATTCGTCTCTAAAGAGGTCCGTGTAGCCGTGTTGTCCCTGTAACCCGCTCTCACACTTAGTAGATTTCTTTGTGGACTGAAATCCCATAGTTTTTTCTTTATTTTAAAGACTTTTTTACGTAAAATTAGGCTGTGTTCTTCCTCTCAATTTTATCTCTCCTTATTACTAATTTTGTCCGAGTGCCTATGTGTGTGTGGTTGGGTGTTGCGCTGTCCGATCGGTCACTCTTCCTTTTGCGCCTACAAGTCGTATCATAGCCATTGGTTCTTTGTACGGTGACTTTGTTGAACGCTGTTATGGAGATTGGGAGCAATATGGTTTATCTGAACGGCACAAATTACGATACTTGACAAAATAAGATGTCATACTTGCTGTTTGTTAAATCCAACACAATTCGGTGTTCGCCACTCAAAAGCTGGAGGCATAATCGGACGAGGAGTGGGCGCCGGAGCACAAGCAGGTATGCGGCTACGTATGGCAATTCATAAACGATAACATGTATACCACGTTAGGAGCGAAACGAATGCTAAGACCCAATGGGAGAAATTGGAGAAGTTGTACGCCTCCAAGACTGGAAACAACAAAATCTACCATCTGATGAAATTGATGCAGATTAGGTACAAGGATGGGTCATCCGTTGCTGATCACCTGAACGATTTCATGGTTGTGTGGACCGGTTGAGTGGTTTGGGTATCAAGTTCGAGGATGAGGTGTTAGGTTTGTGACTCCTAGAAACCCTGCCGGACTCATGGGAGGTGATAAAAATTATTATTGCCAACACAACTCCTGAAGGTATCATGACCTTAGAGATGGCCAAAGGAGCTGTACTGAATGAGAAAATAAGACGGCTCTCAGCCCTCTGAGATACTTGTGACAGAGTTGCAGGGAAGGAGTTGAGGCCATGGACAGAAACCTAAAAAAAGGGCCAGAATAAGTGTCGGTCAAAGTACCAAAATATAAAATGTCATCACTGTGAAAAAAAGACAACATTAAAAGGTTTTGCTACAAATTGAAGCGTGAAAACGTTGAAAAAAAGAAAGTTAAAAAGGGGCGTGGTGAGGAAACGTCCTCAGTCTCTGTTGTTACTGGAGCCGATCTTCATTTGACTTGTGAAGTGGACGACATTGTAAACTTGGCTGAGGAGGAGACCGACTGGGTGGTGAATTTCGGCGCATCCATTCATGTCACTTCTAGAAGGGAGCTCTTTACTTCTTAGACTCCAGGTGCTTCTGAAGTGTTGAAGATGAAAAAAATGGAGACATCGAGAGTAGTCGGCCATGGTGACTTGTCTCTTGTTACCAGCAATGGAGGCCGACTGATCCTGAAGGACGTCTGACATGTCATTGATATTCGGATGAATATCATCTCAGCTAGAAGATTGGATGATACTAACTTCTATAATGTCTTCTGTGGCAGAGGATATAACTGATCAGATGGTCTCTTCTAGTTGCCCGAGGGAAGAAGGTGTCCTGTCTTTATGCGTTGCAGGCAACTGTTGATGCCGGAGAAGTCAGTGCCACTAGTAGTGTGGAGTCATCGAGCTTGTGGCACAGAAGATCGGGTCATATGAGTAAGAGAAAAGTGAGTCATCTGTCAAGGAAGGGTTTCATCCAAAGAATAAATGAGGTCAGATTGAAGACTTGCTCTCACTGTATGGTTGAAAAGTAGAGGAGAGTTTTTCTTTCAAGGAGACTCGTCTTTTAAAAAGTCTGAGGTCCTTGAGCTTGTTCACACTGACGTTTACGGAGCATTTCAGGAAAAGTCATTTGGAGGAGTACAATACTTTGTCTCCTGTATTGATGACTGCTCCAAGAAATTGTGGGCATTCCCACTTCAATCCAAGGATCAGGTCTCCAAAATTTTTGAGCAATTCCATGCTCTTGTTGAACGTGAGACGGGAAAGAAGTTAAAGGCAGTCCGATGCGACAATGGTGGAGAATATATATTGGGACCTTTAATGCATACCATAGGTCACACATTATTAGATATCAAAGGACACTACAAAAGACGCTGCAGTTAAATGGCGTAGCCGAGTGGATGAACCGTACAATGATGGAAAGGGTCAGATGTCTGCTGTCCGAGGCTAAGATCCCAGGATCCTTTTGGGCCGACGCCCTGAAGACGGTGACCTATGTGATCAACAGGTCAACATGTAAACCTATAAATGATGAGGTGTCAGAGAAGATTTGGATTGAAAGTGAGCCAACCTATAATCATTTTCAGACTTTTGACTCTAAGACTTTTGTTCAGGTCCTGAGAGATGAGAGGAGTAAGTTTGAGCCAAAGATGAAGTAATACGTCTTTTTGGGCTATGTTGAAGATGAACTTGGGTACGAATTTTATGACCCAATAGAGAAGAAATTTATCCGATCATGTGATGTGGTCTTTGTTGAAGAGGATACTATTGAAGATGTTGGGAAAGAAAGGAACGCTTTATCTAACCCTAGTCGGACGGACAAGGTAAGTGACGAAATTGTTCGTTCGGTACCTCTTGAGTCTGAGGAAAATGGCTTAGGAATGACCAAGGAAGGCAATGAAGTAGGCATGACATCAAACGAAGATGAGGATGATGCTACTCCTCATCAAGCCGAGGAGGTTTTTGTGTGACGATCTTCGAGAGAAGACGTCCGCCCATCCGTTTGCCATCTAGTGAGTATGTCTTACGCACTGATACAGATGAGCTCAAAGACTTTGATGAAGTTGTGAAGGGGTCACACAAGGAGAAATGGTTGGAAGTAATGAAGGATGAGATGACTTCATTGCATGAGAACCATACTTTCGAGTTGGCCGAGCTTCCCAAGGGGAGAGCGCCTTCAAGAACAAGTGGGTCTTTTGATTGAAAATATTCGAGGACACCGAGTAGCCAAGGTACAAGGCATAGCTTGTT
>JAOVVI020001168.1:0-24019 GCA_028571085.2 Nepenthes alata | reverse complement strand
ACTAAGCAAACGCCTCGACGTGTGGATAACAGATTTAACTCAAATCATTTGGCCAATCCATATAGCCAAAAAGTCATGAACAAACCCACCAAGCTTCTACCAGCTTGTCATACTTGTGGAAAAATTGGCCACATTCATCCCCACTACTACACCATAAATTTTTCGTACAACCAAAGATAATGGCTAAAAATGAATAAACTGGTTGATCACATACAGAAAATAAATAAACAAGTAAAAAGATTGAATGAGAAAGTGAATTCGGTGAGACAATAATGGGTCAAAAAAAGTGAGCTTCATTACCCATTGGTCATTCGTGACAGAAAGGGGGAAACATGTTTCACTTTGATAGGAAGAGATTAGGGGAGACGTGAATATTTATATTAGGGGGAGACCTGTTATTTTCGTGAGAGGGAGTTTGTCTTGGATTTATGTACCGTTTTTTTCTCATTCCTTTTACTATTGCATATTGATTTTCTACTTCTATTGTTATCATTTTATATTATGCCTTTGTAGTACTAACTCTCTTTGACCAGGCAACTCAGTCACAGTATGGACGCGGTAGTCACAATATCGACACAGCAGTACTAATGGAGATTTATATATTTTCTTATTGTATCATTGATATTTCTCATTGGGCGTAGATTTTTATGTACACGAGCTTTATTTCGGTAGTGTTTGAACTCATGCTTCTCTTGTATTTATTTATTTTTGAGTTTTGTCACGGCATTGCCAAAGGGGGAAATTGTTATGGTCATTTTTATGATTAGCATATTCCGTGACCATATGTAATATTGTATCAATGTTGAGTTACGGATTGTCGAAGTGCTCCATCAACATACATCCGTTGCTATCCGTTCCACTTTCCATGGATACCGCGCATGCCGTGTACTCTCCAGCCGCGGCAACGGGCAATTTTTAAATGTATTTTATTGCGCCATCTATCTATACTTGGCTTATAATTTTAAAATTCTAGGACTCTTGGCATATCAGTTTCGTTCCCTTATTTGAGAAGAACCTTATTTATACTCTATTGATCTTACTCCATTTTAGAAAATTAAAAACTACTACATTATGATTCATGTTCTAATGAGCTTTCTCTACATTTTCTCTTTACCGTTTAACCACTTTCATTCTTTTACCTTTGTTGGAGGCGTTGATACGTTGAAGAAGGAGACCTAATCGTGTTTGGCAATTCAAGTGGCTCAAGAGGAAAGATTGACGTGAAGACCGGAAGGTGTCCGATTCCGTTGCCGCGAGAAAATCCAAGGAGTTTCTTGATAGGGATCACATGACGAGAGTAAGTCGACTAGGTTAGCACGTCGTTATCACCCGGTCTGTAAGTTGATTTTCATAGTGCATTGCTTCCCTGACCGTTAAAATTCGGAGGGTTTTTTCTCGATTACCGTGGGTATCGAGTTTTTTATTTGTCAACAAAAATCATATCTTTTTATTATTATTTATACTCGTTTATATTTTGCATACTTGTTAGTATCATTAGCATTTAGAAATAAATATTAGCATACGGGTGGGTGGCCTCTGAATAGAATCAGCCTAAGTGCTTGTTTTACAGGCTATGTACAAGTTTAATATATAATCCAAATAGCTTGTAGTCTGGTGTTAAATAATCTATGAATGCATATTGGGCAGCTACAAATTTTTATTCGAATATAAATCACGCAAACACATCACACTTTTCATACAAGCCTTTACCCATGTGAAAAATAGTCAGAGAGGGAGGGAGGGAGAGCACTTGAAAGCAGAGCTTTTGCAGATTTTGATGTTGTTTGGAGACCGCTTCAGAGGAATTTAAAACCAAGCAAGCAGTACGTCAAATCTTCATAAAATTGACTGAAATATGAACTCATAAAAGCGGAAGGAATTTCAGGTTAAATTAGTCAATGATTAAGTGCTGGGAAGTATCTCAGGCTTTACTTGTAGCTTAGCTCTTACATTGGCATCGAAAACTCTCATGGTAGAATTGCAGGGTATTAGAATTTTGTCATGGGCAGCTCACCGACTGATGTAAGAACCTGCATTTTTGTTCACATATTGGTGATCTCAAGTGCTGCATTCTTCAGTATCCCTGCGCTTCTTCCCTGCTACATTCTTCAGTGATCACAAACAATAGTGTGAGTTTCTGCTCAACCCTCTCTTATAGCATCTAGTACTAATTTTCTGAAAGCCAATTTCTTACGCTGATATTCTCTGAACGTAGTGCAGAAACCTTGGTTAGGAGTCCACATACGGTTGTTATTTGTTGCTATTTTCACGACAATGTATGCCCACTTCCAAATGTGCTTGTTCTTTCTTGCATGTATGTGTACTACTCCCTCCATGTATTTCCATTGTTGATTTTTTGAATAGATTGAGAAGTTGTCAGCATTTCTGCTGGTTTATCTTAAATGAATTTGCAGATGATGTGATGGAACAATAGCTGGTGTGATGTGTGCATTTTTTGGTAATGTTCTTGTCATCTATTTCTTTATCAAAGCAGAATATTATAGTTTATATTTGGCCCATGAATTTATGGTTCTTGTATTGGTTAGTACCTTTTAGAAAAGCAAAAAATAATACTCATATACTCACTTTATAACTATTTTATCAAAAATAGACCAAAAAAAAGGGAAAAAAAAACTAAATTTTATGTAAGTCTGTTGTTTTTTCTAATTTTTTTAGTGGGCTAATGTGATATTTCACTGCTACATTTTTTTAAGAAATAGTATATAAAGTGAGTATAATTAATTGCTATAAAAAAGAATATGAGACCAATATTCGGGCAAAAAGAAATGGCCTTGCCAAACGGAACGGCAATGCCTCATCTCCAATTGAAAATGTAGCCGTTACAAAACAAAGCAAACGGTCATCTCTTTAAAATTTAAAACCTCAAAAGCTTCTTTCTGGTCTCATCTTCCCCTCAAGAAACCCCACACACCATCTTTATCTCCTCCATCGCTAACAGTCTCCAATCTCTCCGTTGTCATATCCGATGGCAGAGCATAAAAAAGACATCCGGCAACCCAGCAGCACAGATAGCAAAATCCCAGTGTTTACGGTACTGAAGAACGGCACGGTCCTCAAGAACATCTTTCTCATAACTACCCCACCTCTCTCCGACGAAATCCAAGAAGACGCCGGCGGAAAGAAGGCCCATCAAGATCTTGAAGAAACTTTACTGATTGGTAGACACCCGGACTGCCATATCAGATTGGAACATCCCAGCATCAGTCGATTCCATCTCAGAATATACTTCAAACCCTCCTCAAAGCATCTCACTGTCACCGATTTGTCATCTGGTGATCTCTCTCTCTCTTCACGTTCAATTTTTTCAATTTTCGTGCGTTAGAATTGAAAATTGGTTGTTTTCACCTGCTTGGGAAATTAATAGGTTTCAATTTACTGAAGATTTTAATGTGGGCGTATCTTTCTAAGCTGTGAATTTTTTGGGGATCTCTCTCTCTCCCTCTCTCTCTCTGTCTCTCTCTCTGCGCTTGAAATCTAAGCGGGTCTTCTATGATTAGTTTTTCTAAGTTTGACTTCTGTTTTGTGGGCTTAGTTTCTTGAAACCTGTGCTGTTGCTTCTTCCCCTCTCCCTCACTGAACTTTTTGTGGGTTTCTGGGATCTTGATTTGTTTTGGTCTGGTTTAGTACATGGGACATGGATATCAGGGCAAATGATTGAACCCAAGATGAGAATGGAGCTAAACGAGGGCGATACTCTGAGGATTGGAGGCTCCAGTCGACTTTATAGGTTGCACTGGATTCCACTGACCCAAGCTTATGATTTTCAGAACCCTTTTGTGCCCGCGTTGGATGCGCCAGCGCCAGAGGAACAAAAAGCAAAAGAAAGCAACCAGGTGAGGGAACAGATAGTTCTATTCTCCAAATATAAGTGCTGCTTTTCCAGATCTAGTTTTGGGTTAAATTTTCTCCATTTGATTCCAACAATTAGTATTGCTTATTGCTGTGAAGGATATGCTTTTTTTTTTTTTCCAACTTCTGTAAGTGAAGACTCTTGTTTAAGGCATTTCTAGAGGCACTTGATGAATTTCTTGTGTTTTCGTTCTTTTGGGGATATTTAGGTTGATAATTCTATTTCATTAAGAAGTGAAGAAACCCAGCTTGTTGATTCTGTTCCAGAAGGCTTTGATTTTTCGCTTCCGAATCCAAATTCTGAATGTTCTGTGCAAAAAGAGATCTCTTCGGCACCTCCAATGCCAGAAGATGTAAATTGTCCAGTATCCATTGAAGAAAATGGAGAACAGGTCAATAAACATGAAGTCGTGCAGTCAGCCTGTTGGGCTTTGGAGGGTTTAGATTCCTTATTTCTCGATATGAATTCAGAATGGTCTGTGCAAAACAAGATCCAATCAGAGTCTTCCATCCAGGAAGATACGAAAATTTTGCCTTCCAATGAATCAAAAGGAGAGCAGCAAGTTCAGGAACACAAAGATAAGCAGTCTGTAGATTCTGTTTCGATGGGTTTAGAGTCATTGGTTCCTGATGTGAATTCTGTTTGGTTTGAGCAGAAAGAGATTCCAACAGCAGCTCCAGTGCCAGAAGATACCATTTTTTTCGTTTCCAATGTACAAAGTGGAGGAGAAGAACAGGTCACCAAAAATGAAGTCATGCAATCAGTGAGTTCTGATTCAGAGAGTTTGGAGTCTTTGCTCCCAGAAATGAATTCCGAATGGTTTGCACAAAAAGAAATACCATCAGCACATATTATGCCAGCAAAAAATGAAGAAAATGACGGAGAACGACAGGTTACTGAAGAAGATATGCAGTCAATGGGTTCTGTTTTGGACGGCTTAGAGGTTCTGTTTCTAGAAGATAACTCTGAATGGCGGCAGCAACTGCAGGGGCTCCAGTCAGATACGAATTTTATGATATCCCACGTTGAAACTGAAGGGAAGGAAGATATCATTTCAGAAGCTGAAATTGTTGAAGAACTAGCGAACCAGATTCCACTAAGAGAATTCAAAGAACAAAACATATTTTCAGAAATCCTGTCTGAGATTACAATGGCAGAGCCCATTGAATCATTGCTGCCTGTTGGGATAAACTTCAGGACCAAAACTCAGCAGTTTGAGCTTAGAATTACTGTCCAGGGCTCACTGCTGCCTGTTGAATCTAATAATCAGCTATTTGAAGAAGAGCAAGAATTATCTGAATTTCAAGTTCAAGATAAGAACCCACGAGGACCAAGTTTGACACCCAGCTTGACAGAAAGGGCAGATGGCCCAACACCTTGTGGGAAAGCGAAAGGTGGTTTTGCAGTTAACATACTCCAAAGAAACGAAGAGAGTCTACCAATAAATGAATACGAAGAGAATGGTCCATGGAACTTTTGGTCTGCTTCGGTGTCTAGCGCAACTTTGAACCCACGAGGACCAAGTTTGACACCCAGCTTGACAGAAAGGGCAGATGGCTCTTCACCTTGTGGGAAAGCGAAAGGTGGTCTTGCGGTCACCATACTACAAAGAAACGAAGAGAGCCCACCAAGAACTGGATATGAAGAGAATGATCCATGGAACTTTTGGTCTGCTTCGGTGTCTAATGCAACTTTGAACTTGTCCCCACACTCTAATGACGTTCTTTTGGAATCCAAAAGGTTAATGTCTAGACAGTCCTATTCCGAAAGGAAATGTATAGACAGTCCCAATGTGGATGTAAACCAGAGCTCATTAAGGAAGAGCAATGAGGAGGAAGAAATATGGAGCTTTTGGTCCAGAACTTTAGGGGAAGAAACTGTGTGTTCATCATTATCATCTGATGCAGAAGCCCTCTCAGAACCATCAACAAATGAACCAGTCAACAACAAAAATCTCAACCTGATGCTGCTCATTCCTGTGGAAAAGGCACGTGAAAACTTGACACTGGAGAGCACTCCAATAAGATCTGGGGAAAAGTTCAACTTACCGAGCAGTTGGTTAAAAAGGGGAAATCCAGCTAGTGATATTCAAAGCCAAACGAGTTGGAGCAGAGGAAAGAAGATAGTCAATGAAGAGGACATCATCAAATATGAACCAATTTCAAGGGCACTATTTGGAGAAGCTGATTATCAGAAGGGAGAAATCTTTACTCCAGATAAAGAAAATTGCATCCCAAATACTCATGCATCTATGATAAAGTTCGGTATGTTGAAAGAAGTTGAGCATTCATATTCAGACAGATCACCTCTCAAGTCAATTGGCAATTTTGACATCCATTCTGAAGAATGCACATCTGCCTCTTCAGACAAAAAAAATAGAACACCCAAAGTTGATCGGCCAAGGAAGTCAGTGAGGCGTAGCCCTAGCAATAATGCAAAAAATAGAAGAGAAAGGATGCCTTTTCAATTTTTATTAGCCAACTCATTTCAGAAGAGCATATCTGAAACTTGTATTTCTAATGCTGCTGAAAACAGTCACAATTATGTTAACTACGAAGAAGCCCCAAATAATGTGAGAAATCTCTCCAACCTTAAGTTATTTATAGCATTTCTATTCTTTTTGTGCCTCAGGACTTTGAGACTCGTTTGCAGAACAACAAAAGCTCTAGTGAGGGAACTCAGAGGTGGAACATGATAGTGGACACTACATGTCTTCTAAACAAGAAATCAAGAAAGGCATTGAAGCTTCTTGAAGGTCTCAAGGGAACCAAACTTATCATTCCCAGAATCGGTAGGAAAACCAGACCAAATTCACTCTTTAATGCTCATTGTTAGTTTCAATTTTCTACGCAACCTATGAAGCCTTTCTCTTTCACTACTATCATATTGACGAATTCCTTTTCCAGTGATGAGGGAACTAAATTGCATGAAGCGGCAAATCAGTCTTTTTGGAAGGAAAACAGAGGTGTCATCAGCACTAGATTTGATTGAAGAATGCATGGTAAAGACAAAGTGGTGGATTCACATTCAGAGTTCTGTGGAGGAGGAAAGGTTGATTGCACCAACCCCTCCTGCCTCACCTCAATCTCGACTCAGTAGCAAGATTAGAGACGCCGTCCTCTCTTCTTTTGGAACTCTGCCAGAAATTGTCTCACCGACTGCAGAAGATCATATACTTGATTATACTATCCTTTTTCAGAGATTTCAGAATGATGGACACCTTGTCCTTCTGACTAACAACATATCTATGAAGATTAAAGCCATGGCAGAAGTAATTTAACTTGCACTCCTCTCTCATTCTTCACCTTTCGACATAAGCAATCAAATCTAATCGAACCTGCCGCTAGACTAACAATGTGTTCTTCCTATGTGTGACATGAGTTTCCTGTCTGTTTTTTATAGGGTTTGATTTGTGAGACAGCAGAAGAATTCCGGGCAAGTCTGGTGAATCCATTCTCTGAAAGGTTCATGTGGGCTGATAGCTCCCCAAGAGGTCAAACATGGTCTTGCTTAGACGACATTGTGCTGAGGGAGAATTTTTATCCAAGCTCTCTGAAAAAGACAGATAAAGTAGAGAGCATAAAAGGTTTGAAGCTGTTGCTTCATCACAATTTCCACCATGCAAAAATTAGTTCGATCCGCTAGACTTTAGTGATTGATGTGCTATGCAGAACATGATTCTTTACAAACACTAAATTCTTTTGAACTACAGTATCTGAAATGCAGTCCTCTGTATTCTTCTTTTTTTATTGTTTCTTTGAGCTGCTGGATGCCTGCCTGCAGGAAATTTCAATCAAAATGCTGTATGGTTGTCTAAATGGCTTGGGATGTAAAACCTCCACGGTAATACAATGTGAGGAGGCCAGAAATCCTTCGTGCAAGGCTTCAACTTCAATGATGTGAGGCGAAATTTCAATTCTTTTCTATTCCTCTCTTTTTGGTGATGTGCAACTTGAGTGCATAACACTATCAAAATACAAAACAAACAAAATTGCTAATCACTCAGCATCCATTAAACAAGCTCAGCATTGACTTGATCCATGACTCAGAAAATGTTGCCTATAAAATCACAATTGACAATTCTGGTATCCTTCGGGCCAAAATAATCACAGTTCACCCATGGAAGCAAAAATATCCTTCCTTCAGGCTACAGTCTTCATACAACTAACCAGCAAAATGAAGCCAAATCTCAACCCAATTGAAACAGAAATTACATCTCTTGTTTCGCAACTCCCCTCTTCGGTCTTTCAATTTTATTGGGCAGCATTGATGGTAAACCAAGAAATCAGTCTGGAGAAATCAGTCTGGAGAGGCCTCCCGTTTAAAAATCTCTCCTTCTAATTGTTAAACATGGAAATCCACCAACATTAATTTCCTTTTCCCCAAGAACCAACCTGGATAAATGGCCAATTCTTCAAAAATCACAGGATCTAGTACATAATTCCACAAACCACAATCAAACTACTTGAAGCTCATGAACCATATTTTTAGACACCCTAGTGAATTCAGCAAGAAAAAAAGGCACACTGATTATAACTCATAATACAACAGAGATATGGGTTTTTTTTCGTGCTTCCATATTCGTGTTTTGGCAAACCAGACAGACAGGTTTCCCTGAGCTGTTATTGCTGCTTAGATTCCTATGACAGTAGTCATCCCTCATGGTAAAGATGATTTCAGCACAACATCTCAGATACTGGCCTAATTCTCAACATCTCATATTGCTCAGCACAATATGGAATATGGCCACTATGAGCATCAATATTTAAATGAAATACAATCACTTCAATGCTTTGCAATCACTTACCGTAGAATTTGTTACATCGGTATCTCAGAGAAAAAAGTCATACAGGTATCTCTCAAAAAAAACTGAAGAAGTTATATGGGGGTCTCTCAAAAAAGACACCCATATTAATATTTAAATGAATACAATCACTTCAATGCTTTGCAATAACTTCAGTAGAATTTGTTATATGGGTATCTCAAAAAAAAAGTAATACGGATATCTCTCAAAAACTCTGAAGAAGTAATATGGGTGTATTTCAAAAAAAAGACAAGATCCACTTAGGGTCATCATATTCTGCAGGCCCCAAAAAATTAACAAATTAAACAGACATGAACTGAAATCTGGCCCTAAGACAGTGATACTAAGAGATCCTTGCATGGAAAATAACTAATCTGAAAGCATTTATTTAAGCAAGTAAATTCTAGGAACATGGGTCCAGACAAATTGAAACAGTCAATATCATTAGTACCCAACTTCACTCTTCTCCCCACAAACCAGGAATGAGAATGAACTCCATGAACAATCAAAGCAGGAACTACTGAAGTGAACCAAGGTTACATGTATCAAAGTTGAACAGTGAAAAGTAAGCATCCTCGATATTCCCTTTCACATCCACGATACTTTGGATACCACTTCCATTAGAAGAATTGGTGCAAAAGCTAAATCCTACACTTCCAATCTCAGTTGCTGCTTCGCTGTTTTCCGTATGATTTGATGGTCCAGCTGATCCTTTATTTTCCTCGAGAGGAAGGGCAGGAGTATGGCCTTGAAAAAGAGCAATATGCCCGAAAAGCTTGTCTTTCCTTGAGAAACTTGTTCCACAAGAACAAAGCCATTTATCTCTACCACAGTGTTTTTCATGAGTCTTGAGATCTGCAATAACAGAGAATTTCTTTGTGTTGCATCGGCTGCAAATGTAGGTCTTGTCACAATGAGTCCTCTTGTAATGATTTTTCACACATAAAATTGACTTCAGAGGCTGAAATTTTTTGTGATCCTTATTCCGCTTGCAGCCAGCATATGGGCAGGAATATCTCTTGAGAATAACTGGCTCTGAGCTGGACTCCTTGTGGGGTTTTGCCAGTGCTGCAGGAGTTTTGTACTCATCCCCATGGCCTCTCATGTGCATCCGGAGATTAGCATCTCTCTTGAACCCCTTTCCACATATTGTGCAAAAGTGGGTATGAGGTGCAAGAATCTCTTCCTTTTCCAACTGCAAGATTTCATAAGAACCAGGAGGAAGGTGCTCTTCTTCGTTTGCATCGTCTTCATCTTTAAACTCATGATCTTCTATGCCATTGTGGTTCTGTTCCATTCCACAGTTTCCAGTGTGATCCACTGGATTGGAATGATCAACAGGTTTAACATCACCAACATTTTGCTGCATAGTGTTTTGTGGCAGCAAACTATTGCTGGTGTTTTTTACCGAAGGAAAAAGAACACCGTTAAGTTGTGGAAGCTGTCCAGCTGAAGGATTGGCTGTAGAGAGGCAACATTTTACAGATGGAAGAAGACTACCAGCAGTTGATATCAATTGAACGATAATGGAAGTGAGGTCTGCCGTGATGAGCTGCTGTTGCTGAGTGACAAGTTCATCTGGACAACTGGAAACTTGACCTCTTCGCCCAACAATCATATGCACTAGCTCCTGCAGCTGATGGATTTTTTGTTCCAAGAAAGACAGGTTGCTCAACATTGCTCTAGGATCCCAATCCTGAATTCTACCATTTTGGAGCATCTGATTCATTTGACCATCTTCTTGGTGATTTCCCCATTTCTGTTGATGTTGCTGCGAGTTAATATTGGTGAAAGATTGATTATTAATTGATGTGTTCTGTGGCAACTTCGTCCAGTTTTCCACACTTTGCGTCAGCTTTCGATCCATCTCCATATCCTTGTAAGCTATCAAACTTCTACTGACAATAGGACTGGAATGACCAATGAAAGAGAACATATACGTAAACGAACAGAAGCTCATAGATGATACACTGACAAAGGGGGAAAAGCTCACATATTTTGTTACAAATTATTGCCAAAATAATATAAGCACATTCTGAAATTAAAATCAATAACAGAATTATGAAAATGAAGAAGGAATTGAACTCACTAAGCAAAAGTCAGAATTCATATACCAGAAGAATAAAAAGGGAAAAAAACACCCAAATTCAAAGCTCTGCTTGGCAATCAAGAATGAACTCTCATCATCAAAATTTTGACAGCTAGTGCAAAAAGACAAAATCATATTTTTTCCCAAACTAGGGTCTAAACATGGATCCAAAGACTACAGATTTGTTAAGAATGAGATATAACTACCAATATTAATCAACATAGCAGATCGTCTTTTCCCAGTTCCCGGAAACTAAAACCAAATCTGTTACGGGTCTGATTGACCCGGCTACAACGCTACCCACAGGTCCTCCACCTTCTCGACGAAGTGCATGTGTAATCCGACCGACAGCTAAATTTTAGGATTATATTTAGTTTATTTGCCATCTAATTAGTTGCATTTTACCTTCTAGTTAACAGAATCTGTTAGATATATACTCTATCCGGTTAGATATATATTCTGTTGCTTAGCTGCTGCTTATATATAGACGTTGTCTATTGCTACAGTAAAGGAAGAGAATATTATTTTACGGTTTTCTGTCTCCATTCTGTTTCTCTACTCCCTCCCTCTTCCTGCTTTCTGTCAGAGCTCCCTCTTCCTCCCTCGTGACTCTGGTTTCTCTGCTCTCTTCCTCCTTTGTCTGGCTTTCTTCTTCCAGAGCGAATCCACGCTCTGATGCACGTATCAAAATCAATCCAGCCAAACATGGAATTCCACAACAGCGCTTCTCATGAAATCACACCATGACAAGAATATATCAAAATCGAAGATCCGACTTTGTTCCCCAAGTTTCCAGAAACTGAAACCAAAGCAGTCTAGCCAAATACGGAATACACAATAGCCCTTCCCATGAAATCACATCATCAAAAGAATATACTTTTTGCGATGAAATCAAATTATAAGCTTCAATTCTTCATAAAACCCTAAACTAACAACAAAAGGAGGGAGAAACGTACCAGATCTGGAATCTCCGAGGTGCTCTGTCTGTTGTAAGTCGTCTGCCCCATCTACTCCAGAGAAAGACAGAGGGGTTCAGAAAATTGATTCGCGGCTCACCCCAATCAATTTATCGGTATCTCAATGCGAAAAAACTGGAATAAAATAATCAATAATGAGAAAGGGAATCGTTTCATCGTGAGCACCATGTGGGGCCAGGATAAGTCAACTCATTGATCATTACCGTTAATCTTCCCCCCCCTAAGTCATCAATCACCATTGAACTTTCTCGTCGCTACAGGCCAAAGATTGATGAACCCCAAAATTGGTGGCTCTTACCGAGGCTCACGAAGAAGGAAAGCAGTACCTCCCTCTTGAGACTTTGACTTTGATTCTCGAGTTCTTCATTTCCAATGAATAGGATGAAATCAAGGAGATGGATTAATGAAACTGAAATGGGAGGGAATAAAGAACCCCGGAGCTGAGGAATGGCCAGGAAGCTAAGCCACAGCTGAACCAGCAGAGATTCAATGAGCGGAGAGTCGTACTTCCAGCGATCAGGCTTCAATCCTGACAACTAACTCTATACGTGATAATGAAATTTTTCTACCAAAAAAATATTAAAATTTTTAATAAATATGACATACTATGGAGTATTTTACACCATGTATATATCCCGTAATACTGAAAATAATAATTACCCAACAATATATATATAATGAGTTTAATAAAAAAAATAATATAGTATGAATTTATACTAAAATAAAACTAAAACAGAGATAGAAAAAAACTAAGAAAAATAAATAAATAATTTTTAAAATATTTTTCGTTATTTCTTCGTTGTGAATAAAAATATTTACTTTTTTCTTAACTCTTTTCTTAAATATTCTCTTATACAAGAAAAAGTAATTTTAAGAGTCTTATAAGTATTTGTGCTAAAAACTATATAAGGGTAAAATTAAAAACAAACATCAATTTTACATTTTTTGTTGAAATACATAATATTTATATATAAATATATATATAACAAAAATAGTTTGAAAAAAAAACATAAAAACTTAGAATAAAATTTAAAAAATAACAATATATATACAATGAAATCAAATAAATAATTACAAATATTTTCAATTTTCTTTTGAATATATTTATATATATAATTTGCCATGGTGCATCGCCGTTTGCGACAGGGAGTTTTTTCTTTGCATCCGTCGTTGCTTTAAAGCTTCAGAGGCTCTTTCTCTCGTTTGTTTTGGGATTTGCCCAACAAGAAAAATGGCATTCAACAATCATCTTACGGAACAAAACATCAATAGAGCATTTAGATCAGATCATTCCTCCAAGTTATTGCATGCAAGCACTAGTTCGTTCATTCATTCAAGGGCACAGAACTGTTGATCCATTGGAGGGAAGAAAGAATTTTGGTAGAATCTAATGGAAGATTCCTTAAATTTAGTTCTTCACCACAACTTCTACAATGGACAAAGAGAAGCAGACAACTTTGGAAGACGAATCAGGGACTCAAGCGAAAGCTTCAACAACTGGAAACCAAGGAAAAATTCCATGCTGAGAAAGTTCATCTGAAAAGACAGAGTAAATTGATATATTCAAAGCAACTTCGATATCAAAATAAGATGAATAGCCCCAATCATGGGCGAGTAGCTGTACTGCATTCTTTCATCATTTCCTGTGAAAATTTTAATATCATTTTGTCCACAAAGTGAAAAGATCTGCATAGGGATTCCTCGAGCTTCAAGCAATTCATCTATGTCCCTCCTCGGGACTGGTCTCCGAAATCTCTAGATGGCTATCAAACCCACCAAAGCATCTAATCTGAAGTCCTTGCATATGCTGGTAACATGGCCACTTCCAGAATACATTATCCTGCTTTTGAAGCGTTTGCTAATAGTACAGACAAAATAAAGATCGTAAATAAGTGGCCGACAGCTGTAAACAGAACCTTTTGGTCCGTTGAAGCTCCATAAAAAATTAGCTGGCCAACAGCTGTAAACAGAACCTTTTGGTCCGTTGAAGCTCCATAAAAATTAGCTAAAGACCGAATCATCCTAATTCAAAGAACAGACAATAAGATGCATCTTTAAACGTTGAATGTACTTACACTTCAGGGTTATTTCTTCAAAGAAAGATATCTCCCTTTGTAATTGGTATTATGGGTTTCACCCAACAGTTTGTGTAGGTTGCATATAGCAGTCAAATCATTGGATGTGTCTCTCTCGGACAGCCACTCATCTTGAAGATGCACATCAACATCCCTGTGTTATATATAAATAGGGGAGTAAAAGATCTAGGGATATCAAACAACAAGATAAAGCAAAAGTAGAAATGTTGAATTCCAAACCGAGAAAAGAGCAATTGTGAATGGTGTGATCCACCACAAAACACATTACCTCCTAAGAGCAAGAACTTGGTAGTTAGTGCGAAGATGATCAGCATACTTTGTAAGGGCGTCTTGAGCATATTGTCTTCCTACAGTTCTTACAGAAGCTGCACTTAGTAAATTTTCCAGAGAACCGTGTTTTTTTATGAGCTTAAGAGCAGTCCTCCGACCAAAACCAGGAACCATGTTTTGGATCCCACGAACACCATCAACTTCATCACCGATGATGCATCCTATATATAATCATGGGTTCACTCGGAAAGGTCAGCAAACTTCGCATATTGAAAACAATATTATCTGATCTAAAACCACTGAAAAACCGAGTGGAAGCGAAAAAGCTATTCTTACAGTACATTTCAAGCTATTTCCACCCCTTTCTTTTCCTCTTATTAATAGTAGTTTCAGAATAAATGTCCAGGTGTTATCTCACTCCTCTCTGTTTCACCTTTTGTGGTTCTAACTTTTAAAGCATTTTACCTATCTCTGAACACTGAATCTCTAAGCTGGCCTACATGAAATCTTGACGGGTCTTAATAGGAAAACTCAGGATTCCTCAAAATAGGTACTCATGATCCACTCAGCAAGTTAGAAGTTTGCTCTCTTTGGTGATGTAATGCATTAATTGATTGGAACATTTTTAAACACCAATAACTGGGAAAAAGATATACTTGTGATTGAGCGACAAGGCTAAGATCTGTTACACCATGACAAGAGACCTTAACGTGGTTGCAGCTTTTGAATAATCTGTGGGGTTAATCCAGTAGATTGGGTTCAACAGTTTGGGAAAAAATATGAATAGTTGAAACCCCTAGCTTTTTTACAATTACAGCAGAACGTTTGTTGATCAAAAGGAGCTAGCTACACACACCAGCAAGACAAGTTGAACAGATTATCAAAGAACTTAGCAACAGGTTCCTACATTTCAGTTTATCATTCAAATAGTAGTCACAGCTCATTGCAATATTCACAGATGGAAAGTTCTCTTTATATGGATATTGTAGCTTGATATCCTGCTATTTGATATATAATGAGGTCATTAAACTTCATCATCTCTTTTCACAGCATAATCCATACAAATAGAGATTTATCACTACATTCTCACAAACTTTATTTTATCTGGGATAACAAGATTACTATGCTCCTTGTCACCCACCTTCCCCTTTCCCGAAGTCCTTTGCTTCTTCCTCCTCATCCAAGGCAAATCAGCTAATACAAGCCTATACTAGTGCAACTTTACAATATAGTCATAGAGGAACATACTATAAAAGGCCTAATGTAAGAGAAGTTGAAAGTTAGCACTGGGAATTCAAAAAGGGACCAAAGGCAGAGCACATAAGAACCAAAGACAGAGACATAACCATTAGTTGGTAGAAAGTCACATACGAAGACTCAAATCAGACTGTGGATCGCAGTGGTACTGAGAAAGATAATGCTTCAGGGTGTATAATGACCATCTATCAAGCCTTGGCAGGGGAATAGCCAGTTGAACATCGTCAGATATCAGCTGCTTGAAATCTTTATCAGGAGAAGCAATCACCACTTTGTATCCTCTATGTAAAACTTGCTCAACAAGGGTAGCCACGACATCATCTGCTTCATGGCCTTCAACTTTTAAGACCTGAATTATTATCAATATTGAACCATTACTTTTTTTTTCCTGTTATTTTATAGAAATGATAAGGAGGGGGAGTTGGTAGAGATGGAACCCAAGCCATTGACCTAGACAAATGGATAGCATCCTACCCAACAACCATTAGTTCCACTAAAAAGGAGGTCATGCATTGTTGAGGTTCATTGTTTGCATACTAATTGTTAGAGTATACAACAATTTCCAGCCTTCACGATTTAAGCTTTTGGGATGAGTTGGTTTCTTAATATGATATCAGAGTGTTGTTCACCAAGCACTTAAAAATTCAAATCGTCGTAACTCTCATTTTTTGACATTATGTTTGAATGCATGCTAGGGTGGGCTATGCTTAGTTCTTGCAACTGCTCTTCAAGCCCAAAGGTTACTCAAATAAGAGGGGAGTGTTAGAAAACCATTATTGGGTTTTCACCTAAAAACTTAAACTTTAGGATAACTTCTGTCAAACTATCAGACTTCAAAAGTTACCATCTTCGTCCCTAATTCAACTGGAGGGAATGAAAAGATATTGCAGCATGCAGCAGGATGGTTTTCACTTTGTATTGTTAGCTTACTGGATGAATTCCATGGAGACACTGTTCAAAACGATTGTCTAATTCAAGTTGTTCAGTGGGACTGCTTCCTTTTAGGTTTCAAATAGTTGAACACTTACAGCAAGGATTTGGGTACAAACTTTTACAGAAGTCATCACAGAGGAATGGAAAAACATGAAATTTGAGCCTTCCATATTCTGTTAAATTCCTTCAAAGATGCATGTTCACTTGCAAATATTCACTTGTACTTTGTGTTTAGAAACAAATTACTGCTTTACCAACAAGAAATGAGAATTATAAACTATATTTTCTATTGCTTCTGACTTCAGCACCATAAAAAAATTTCATGTGGAATTAGTGCATCCTTCTGCCAATATCAGGTGATGGTAAATAAGGTATAGAATCTCCACCAATTGGTTTAACTCTTTTAATTATGAGTCCATTAACAACATGAGACACTCATCACAACGTCTCTTAACTATGTTAACCAGTTCACTCCATCAAAGGTCATCCAGACTAACTACGAATGTGCCTACCCTACCAGCTTAAGTGCGTTAGCTTAAGGGAAGCAGTTGGCTTCCCAACCCCACCACCTTAGAATCTCAGCTAGCTTAAGGGAAGCAGTTAGCTTCCCAACCCCACCACCTTAGAATCTCAAATAGGTGCTCGGGAAGGAGTTTTAACTATTTGAGATGATCTTTATTTCCAATGCCCAAGCCCATGAAAAAAGGGGCAAGAAAGCCTTTTCACACTAGTTCAAATAGCCCTTATCTCTAGAGGCCCCATCACTTTGTCTCAAGGGACCTTTAACCTTTACTAGGCTTCTATGGGTTCAGAACCCTTAGGCAGACGATATGAAATATATTTCTGCCCACAATCACAAATGCCCAGAATAGCTTAGCCGTGTCAATTCAAAATAAGCACTGATAATAGTAGGCAATACATAACTGAATACAAATATCAAAAGGTATGGAGAGCACTTCATAAGGAAATAGACCTACCGGCACATTGCAATTCCTAAGAACATTCATAACGACTTGATGCGACCGCTCAACTGGAACCCCTGGATATCCCTGTGAAGCTGAGGATAATCCTGAGAATTTCATCCTATGAGCTTTATAGGATGGCAATAGTCGACGTCTATATTCATTACCTCTTTCCCCGTCAATGACCTGCAAAATCATACTCCACTATAATGTGAAATGACACAGCATGACCATTGGCTCTTCAACACCAAATCTTTACCATAATATCAGCTCCATTTTCCTAGTTTCCACCAGAGCACTGTTGATCATTTAACTGTATCACTATCACCGGAAAATTTGAAGGAAATATGTTTTGTTTTAAATAAGGCACAAGGGAATGCAATCAATGACAATATGAGGGAATACGTAACGCACATTTTCATATGCACTTGATGGAAATCACAGTAGTCAATGATGAAATTTGGAAAACAAACCTCCTATTTCCATATCCAAAGTGGGGAAGAATTGGAGTAAATATAGCGCAGAATACTATCTATCAGTATCTAATCATTAAACCATTATTACTTGTATTTTCCATTTCTGTCTCATTTTACACTTTGTTTAGGTTCCTCGCCTTCTCATGAATCAAACGATCTAAACAAATTTCATTATAAAGATATTTTTCCAGAGCCCAAGCAGGGCCTAAGAAGAGAAGACATCCCAGATAATAATTGAAACTACAGCATAAGTTACAACATAAAAAATTCGCAATAATTCGCCTCGATAAACTAACAAGGGAGGCAGGGAAGGGAGGAAACAGGAGAGAGAGAGAGAGAGAGAGAATTACAGCAATAACAGGGCGGTTGAAGCTGACTTGAGAGAAGAAGAGAGAAACCCAGTAAGCAAAGGAGAGCAAACTTGGGGTACTTCCTTGGTAGCAAAGAGGATTGACGTCCAAAAAGAAAACCCTTTTCTTGCTTTTGCATTTCTCCCCGTTGCTTTCATGCTGCAACACTTGCACGCCAACTGTTCGATCAAATGACCCAGAAGAGACCGGAGGGGAAAAGGCAGGACGAGAACTAGTAGCGGCAACCCTGAGCTTCTTCTTCCATCTGATTGTTTCTCTGCTTGTATATGGCATGAGCCTTATCGATGGTGCTTCCCATGAGAGAGGAAGAGATTGAGCGGACATCAGATGATGATGGCTCCAAACTTGGAAAGTGGTACTAGCCTCTACCATTTTCCACCGCTTTGAATGACAGTCTTTGAGCTCTATGCAAATCGCCGTGCTCCCCTATCCACCTAAGATCGCATATGGAGAGGCTCGAAAATTGTCCAGAGGACATGGGTGATGAGTGATGGCTCGCCAAGGCTGAGCTCAATTCACGAGTGGTTCATGACGATAAAATTTCAGTTCAGTGCTGAAAACACAAGGACAAAAAACAGTAAAAAAATCAAATATACCATCAACAAAAAAAAATTCTGAACACAATTTTATTACTCAATCAATTTAGTCTTGTTAATGAATGATGAACCAGCAATAAAAATCGACAGAGCTGTCTTTAACGTACCATGAAGTGCAGTAATTGCGAATATTATATTTAAACGATTGCATTAAACGAGATTGATAGGTTGTATGTGAAGGAATATACATAGATTATTGTTGAGGTTAAGTATAAAAATAATGCTTGATCAGATTATTTGTCTATTATCTTCTAAATGGATCTTATTTTTATGTATTAAAAAAATATATATTGATAAATTTAAATAATATATTTATATTTTATTCGTTCAAAAAATATAACTAAATTACATAAAGAAATCACATTTTATTTTAAATATCTCTCTTAGGCCTAATTTATTCATGTATTGTATTGATTTGACTTGACCCATACTTCTTTAGAATTATACATTTTGACGTGGGCTTGGAAAATATAATTTTATCTAAACTTTTTAATGACAAATATTTAAGTATGATTTGAAATCTTAAATTGATTATTCATAAATTATGTAAAGAATAAGAGATAAAAATAATCTAAAATTAATTCTATAAAAATTTATCTAATATTTAAATTAATAAAATATTTTAAATAATAAATAGAATAATGATAATGCCTTGATTAGCTAAATTGAAATGAGATAGGGTTTACTAACTTGATAGGTTGATACAAAAGTTGAAGACTACACATATTAGCTAATTTTAATGGGCCCTACATAAAAATAAAATAATTATAAATGGGTAGAATAAATAGCATTTTTCTTCTTAATAAAGTGCCCTCGGTTTGTGGATTCGGGGGCTACAACGTCGCAATTCTTTGACTTCATTTTGACCATTAAATAAAAAATTTGATATCTGATATTTTAAAAAATAATATTAAATAATAATTAAATAATAATATTAAACTTTTTTTAATATATATATATATATAATTATTAAATTTTTTTATCCGACGACTATATTGGCTAATATTATTGGCTAATGATTGATGCGACAAGCTCATATTAGACAATTCTAAAATAATTAAAATTTAAATATCACACCCAAAAGTAGTTTCAAATATTAATAATTATTTGACATTAAACTAATCACGAGAACAAAATATATTAACGAATATCAAAATATTAAATCATAAACTTAACCGAAAATAATATATAAATCGTTGCAATATCATTCTCATTATCAATGGCCATGCAACACAAGCTAAAATAAGACGAATCCAAATATTATATGTTTAATTATATAAGTAATCCAAATTCACTAATCTAAATAATTTACAAAATAAAGGTAAGAGTGAGTTAAATACTTAGGCCCATAGAAAGTAGGCCCAATAAGAAAAATGACCCAAAGTTCATAAAAGTCGAGACGTATGTTAGACAGTCAACCGTATGGAGTACCAACCAGGAAGCCAATGCACTCATTCAAGACGGTCAACATTCCTGTTAACCGAAAGTATTGTCGTATCCGCCAAGTAACAGTCATTTTCCCTGATTTCACGTCTTCATTGAAGCCAATCTCCTCTAAATAAAGCATCAATAGATTTAGCGCTCTTCCCATGAGAAATACACCAGATTCTCTCTTCCTACCGACGATGGAGTCCAACAGTAACAAAAGCATAGAAGGAAGACAAATAATCTAGAAACCCGTTACCCACTCAGAAAAAAAACGATCCCATCAGATTGTACTAGTCAAACTTTTATGCTCAAGGAAGGCCGCCCAACACGAGGCAGGGATCACGTCTTCTTGGCGAAGGAATGTCGCCTTCCCCTCCGTCAATATAACCCCACAAAATCTCCACTCTTGAGGGACATAAACAGAGACGCAAAAAAAACAACGCAGTGTTACTACAAAAAAAATCCTTGAGCACACTAGCGCTCGTACCTAAGCGAGCAATTGTTTACTTCGCTAATCCCACTCCAAGCCTTCAGATTTCAGAGACTTCGCCTACTCCCTGAGATCCGTTCTTCAAAACTTCCAAGCTTCGAGGACGCAACTTCCCACTTGTTCCCTACGAATATCAAGTTGGGAAACCATACTCTCGACGAGTCACGGGAACGTTTGTAACATCTAAAGGTCAACATTCCCACCAATCTTAATCACGCTCCCTATCCCGTTTTACGTTTCAGTTTATCTTCTTACAATTCGAAGGCTTGTTACTGATTTGAGTGTTAGAGTATTTTTTATGGGATAATATCCCGTCAACACCTGACCTATTATTTATTGTAGTGGTGTGTAGGGTCCAGACTCGGTAAATGGAGTCAGATCCAAACGATCGAGCGAATCTGAATCTATTCGAAGTCGGATTCAGATACGCATCACAATATAATATGTAATAATTATATCATGATAGAAAATCAGACATGCTAATAACATTATTTTCAGATGATTCATGCAAAAGTTGTATATAAATAATCAAATTATATCTAAATCTGTACAATAATATAAGTTATGTAAAAATTATGTTAATATATAAAATATGTTCAAATTGTGCTAATATATAAAAAGATTAAGGACTGATTATTGATCAGGATGGCAAAAAATGGGCCCGCCCAACATGAAGGCTCACGGACGGATAAAGGATCCAAAAGGTAGTTGGCCTACAACACATCTTTGCATGCCCAAGGCCCAAGCAACATCTCAGTAAGCCTGGACAACCAAAGTTGACATCGGCCCAATTAGGATGGCCGACAATCATCTTCACATACACTGAAATTACTTACCTTAATCAACTCGGCATCCCAAATATCACCCCTGATCACAATTTTTTTTAAAATAGCAACTCTAACTCAGCAACTCTCTCATAATAGCAATTCCCATATTCGTCACACTCAGCATCGCCTTGAAAAATGAAGGAATCCTCTTAACTGATCACGGTTGTCATAATCGGTATCCACAATCTCTATGACAGCCTGCCAAATCCGTGTAGACAGCCATCAGTCAGCCTTAACGCCTAAGTAGGGTTGAAGCAGCCTAAATGCTATTAATATCCGTTTACTCTCACAAGCAAATGACATTCTTTGTGATAAGAAAAGAATAACTCTCTACCCAAATAACCTCCAAAGAAAGCTTCTTACAGCTCTCTCTCTTTTTTCTCCTCAAAGTCGCTCTCCGTTGAGTGCACTATCACCTCAAAGCCACTCTACAACGAACGCATCCTCCGAATCAAACTCAATCCCCGCGTCATGCATCATCACATACTTCTCTCATTATCGCATCTTTTTATTTGTTAAAAAAGATTACTGACTTGAGTATCGAAGAATATGCCAATGAGTAACTCTCGCTAATCCTCTAATCTCTCATTTTAATTGTGGTGTGCAAGATCTATACCTAAAGTAACGAAGGCTAGACCCACTTTGTCAAACCTATGGAAGAATATTAAGTGGCTCACTAATCCATCACTGACCCTGATCTGAAGGACGTATCAATTATAATCTCACCAATAAATAATAAATATTAAAAATTAGAGTTATAATTATTTTCACATGGTTAAATGTCATACGTTATTAAAGACTCGTAGATAAGCTACTACATATAATTTTATAAATTGAGTCAGACGCTACATATTTTATAAATATGTCAAAATATATTTTGTCAATTCTCTATAATAATTTATATTTAGTCAAATTAAAATTTTTTACTCAAATATTAATATTTTTCTATTTTTTTCACACCAGATAAAAATACTTTCATTATTAAAATTTATGTAAAATTTTTATTAATTATAAACATATAAAGATAATTATGTAATAATTCAAGATATTTAGAAACATATAGCTCAAATTTAAAGACTAGAATAAATATTTAATAAAGAATTAAAGACATATGAGGATAATATTGTATAAATTTAACATTTGAACATAATTTATATGAATTCAATAAATATACTTTATAAAAATTCACAAAATGGAAATAAAATTTCATACATTTAAAGTTTAAAACAAATTAAGTACAAAATTAAAATATGTATGATATTTAGAATAAAAAATACTAAATAATTATAAAAATATGGATAATAAGAAAATAAATTGTTTAGATACCAATGGAGTCTACAAAGGAATAGCACACTTGAAAGTCTTAGCCCAAAAAGTGCTTTCCACGACGCGTGGCCTAGAGAGCATCGGGGAAGGCCTAGACGGTGCAACATAGATTGGCTCAACATGATCTGGGCTCGCAGAAACGCCTATTGAGCACAACCTAAAAGCACGCACCTCAACAGCTTCAACTCGGCAAATCAACCCATGTGACAACTGCAAATGCGTCCATTGTAACCATGGGAGCAGAATTGGAGGGGGGGGCTCACCCTAGCTTGTCATGCCCAAGCCGTCGGGAACGGCACAACTTATCATGGAAACATGAAATCGACGCCTTCAAAAGGCCAAAAAATCACGGCACATTCAGCGCCTCAACGATAGCTAGCCTGTACACTTTCTTAACAAATATTTTTTTTCCTCTATCAAAAAAGAAGGGCTTCGAGAGGAAAAAATTCAAAGAAGTGAGAGATAACAGAGGAGTGCGATCCTCCACCTCATAGCAATTCCTCGAAAAAGGCATTCATTTCTCTAAACCACTTTCTCGCCAAAGCGTATCTTCAAGTCGCTCCTTAATCGAGTGCACTCATTAGAGCTCAATTATACGTTTCAAAATTACTCCCTAATCGAGCGCACTCATTAGAGTTCAGTCCTCTACCTCAAAGCTGCTCTCTAATTAAGTACATTTATCAAAACTCAGTCATCTGCCTCAAAGTCACTCTCCAGTCAAGCGCACTCATCGAAATTCATTCCTTTGCCTCTATGCCACTTCCCAACCGAGTGCACATATCAGAGCTCAATCCTCCGTTAACACTCAATCATCTATTACATATATTCACGCATTATTATTTTATCATATCTTTCTATATGTTTAAAAAATATTTCTAATTGGAATATATATCAATTGATGAATCTCGCCATTATCTAACATCTTATTTGTTAGTTATATTTGACGGGATTCAAATTCAAAATGACGAGGACCAAACCCACTTCAACTTGACCCTTAGGAAATATCAAGTAACACCCTAACTAGTTTAGTAGTATGAATTCAGGGACGCATTAAATATAATTATCTTTGCTTGATTTCTATAAAAATATATTTGATTTCACATTTGTTCATCATTCTTTTTCTTTCTCTCTCTTTTTTTATCCTCTTAAAGTTTCAAGTGAAAATGATTTAAAATCGGCTAATGAGTCTATTTATAAAAAAAAAAATTAGTGCATGTGCAGCAATCAAATGTAGATCAGACATTGA
>JAOVVI020001167.1:0-19139 GCA_028571085.2 Nepenthes alata | reverse complement strand
CTTCAGTTGGATGGTCCATTGGACGGGCACTAGCTCGTTGTCAAGGCTATACAATGGGACATCGGCAGGTTTTAATTGGTTCTTTTTTAAGCCTAGTTTAAAGAATGCATCTAAGCAAGTCCTTTGAACTATCATTATCAATAAACACTCGCTTCAGTTGGTAGTTGACACTACCATCTAAAACGAGCGCGGATACAACAAGGGGGTCAGCATGGGGGGACATTACATGAGTCAAATCATCATCATTGAAGCTAATGGTGTTGTCCGCCGTGCGCTACTTCTTCCTCCGAGTCTGCTGTTCTTTGTCGTCGGCTGGGTTTTTAACAGGTCGGGTGGTGAGCATATTAATCACGCCTACTATAACCCAATTTCGGGGAGGAGACGGCTCCTACCCTTCTTCGCCAACTGCTCTAGAATTCTGCCAAGAGCCCTTGATGAACTTGGTGAGGTGGCCCCTGTGAATCAACTCCTTAATCTCTCTCTGCAGCGTCTTACAATCTTCAGTAGAATGTCCAGTAGAGCGGTGGAAGTCGCAGTACTTCGACTGGTTCCCAGTGTCTTACTTCAGTGGTTTTGGCCACTTCATGAAATTTTTCTCGTGGATCTACATGAGGACATTTGAGTGTGTGTCCGTCAGGGGCGTAAAGCTGGTGGGCTAGTAATCTCTGCGTTCTGGCGGCCCAATTTTATGCTACTTCTGGTGGGAGTGATCACTGTTACTGTATTTGCTTTATCTCTCTCCGGGGATCGATCGATGCTGATCTTCCTGTTCTGGACATTTTGCTTCGTTGGCCTCCTCTGCCGCTGCATAGGCCCGAGTGATTGACTCGGCCTCCCGAAAGGTCTGGTGATTCTTATGGGCCAGGTGCTTGAATAAGTTACTTTAGGTCAGCGCGGAGATAAAACTGTCTAATTTTATCTCCTCCGTGATTCAAAAAATTTGCCTGGCCTCTGCCACAAAGAGGTCTAGAAATTGCCGTGGGTTCTCTCCTGATTTCTACTTGATGTGGAAGAGGTGCCACAGTTACTTCTCTTCCCGTCGGCTTGAGACGTACTGAGCCAAAAGAGATCTGTGAGCTCCCGGAAGCTGCTGATGGTGCCTGAAGGGAGGTGATGAAACCAGATGCAGGCATCTCCCTTCAGCGTGAGTGAGAAGTAGCGGCATATTACTGAGTCTTCTAACCCTTGTAGACTCAGATGAGTATGAAAAGTGATCCAAATGGTCAATTGGATCACTGCTCTCATCGTATGAGTCATGGGAAGGTATCTTGAACTTGGTGGGCAGTGGGCAGTGGACAGTTTAGGATCTCCGCTGTGAAAGGAGATCTGTCAAGGTCAACGGCGTGCTCATCGCCCTTAAACATGCGGTTCCAAATCTTATCTACCTGAGGATCTGCGCGAGCAGTGTTGGCAGATCTTTTAGAGTTAAGGTAAGTTCTCAACTCTATTTTATCCTCGGAGGGTCCAGTAGCCTACCGACTACTACCTCAAGCGGACCTGGCAGTCCTGGAGGCTCGCTCCTGGACTGAGTTCCCATTTTCTGCCCGAGAGTATTGGAGATTTTTTCTCTTCGGACTTTCTCCCGGCGTTGTGCTCCTAGAGCGCTCTTCAGGCCTGTTCTGGCCTGGAGCGCACGAAGAGCCTGGAACTGGATTATTCGTCGACCTCTCGGGGCTTCGGTCGGCTTCTTTTTTTTATGGCCATCTTTTCTGGTGGCCGGCGAAGGGACGGTTGCTGGCGGAGTCACCTGTTGTGGCTGCTCTTGTTGAGAACAGAGTATTTGGAGCAGACGGTTGTTGGTCTGTAACTGCTCCATCAGTCGCTGAAAGAAAGGCGATGGCGCCACGCCTGTCGTCCCATTGACCAGGGTACCAGCGGCGTGGTTCTGTCGGGAGAAGTGGTGTCTCTAACGGGATCGCTAGTTTGTGCTCTCGTATTTACTATTGCAGATGAACCTGACAGTAAAAAGAGAGCATTGCGAGGAATTGTGGTTGGTTTTTTGTAAGCGCTTCCCACAGATGGCGCCAATGATGCGCCATTAGATCCAAACTTTAAATAGATTCGGGTTGAGTCGCTTGTCCTGGTTCTGGCTCCGTTCACTGAGTTAAAATCCTGCACACCACTAAAATAAACGAGAGGTCAGTGCATCGGTAAAAAGTTATCCCACCAAAAATATTCCGACGCTCAAGTCAGTAAATAGCCTTCGAAATCTAAGAAGGTGACTGGAATTGACAATTGAAAGAGAGAGTGTAAGAGTGTGTGGATCTCCCGATGAAAGTGAGACAATGCCGTCTTTTTGAATCTGGATGGTGAGAAAGCAGTAAACGGCTGTAAGAAGTGCGTTTGTATGCCTTGGGTTTTCTGAGTGTCTGTAGAGAGCAGAGAGTTGTATTTCTGTGTCTTAGTTATCGTTACATAGAAGTTTGCATACCTTGAATAAGGATTCTAGGGCTTACTTAAAGGGAGACAGGGTGATCTTCCTTGATTGGAAGGTGTGATCCCTTACGCCATTCTGGATGGCCTTCCTTCTATAGGGAGGCGCAAGTTGCCAAACTTGCGGAGATTGCTTCCCTTCCTGGCGGTCAACAGCTTTTCAAATTACTCATATTCCTTCCATGCATTCTACCGTTCGAGAGCCCCAGTTGGCAGGAAATTAGAAAAATCTGGCGCCTTCCTTATGGGAAGGGCGTTGATTTTGTCAATACCCTTTTTGGGTGATGGCTGAGTTCGTAGAAGGTGCTGAAAGAGTTGTTGCTGGTCGTCTGCTGGATCGTGGGCTCAAGTGGGCCAGGCCCGTGAAAAGCATTTTTATTTTCGGTCTGTTCCTACAGTGATTCCGGCCAATACTCGGGTTGACCGTTTTGGGCGCGAGTTGGCCGCCCGCTTGTGTCTTAATCGGTCAACGCTGACGTTCACCGTTGAGAGAGCGTTTGGGCCTTTCAGGATTTGAGCCTTCACTTCCTGTTGGGCCAACGTTAGAGTTGACCATCCAACAGATTATTTGAGCCTTCTTTGACCGTTGGGCCAGCCCAACTATGGTATACCCATCAAATTTTATAATCATTATTTATTTATATTAATAAACCTCCAAATCAATTTGATTATAGTTTACTTCATGATGATCATTTGTGGCGAGTTTATATTCCCAATTATTGATAAAACAATTTATTGATTTGGATGAGATCTGATATAAATCCAACTTTCAACTCACTTGCTAGGATCTAGACAATCCGACAGAACCACACAATTCCTTTCTTCTCGAAAATCCACAAGGAGAACAAAAAGCATTACACACATAATAGGTCTTGAAGTACTATTTTAGCATATCCCTGATAAAATGCCCACGTCAAGATTACTCACTAATGGTCAATTGATTTTAATAGATCCAACCTCCAACCAAGAAATTCTGGTCCTAGAAGAATAATATCAACTACTTATCATTCATCTATCCACTTTTTTCTTTTCTTATAAATTCCTTTATTATACATGCTATTATATAATTATTAACAATAAAGCCGGTAACTTCTTAAAGTATTTAAATAGTAACCTTACCCGCACGCTCTCATTCCAACTTCTGCAGAACCTCTGGTAGTATAATCAAGATAGCAAAAGGTTCTCTCTCACTACATAAATGAAGCGACAGAAGTCCTAAAACTCAGTGCTTATTACTCTTATTTGCAAATTAAAAAAATTCATAATAAATTATTTCAAAACCTTTTATAACCATTAACCTTCGCTTTTACATAGTAAAAAAATTGCATCATTTACCTTACAATTCTACTATAGTTGTAGTATTATAATAAATTTGTTGGGTCCCATGTCCTGGCCCATTGAAAGTAGACCAGGCCCACGACGAGTGGTGCGACCAAAAAGAAGGTCCAAGAGCCCACGCGGAAAAGTCAGCCCAGTCCAACGGACAGAAGGCGCGAAGCAATACTGGCGGAAGACAACGGGAACCTGCAACGCATTTAATGCGGTCGCCAGAAGCAGGCAGAAAAGACAGAAAGGCTAGCCAATAGAGGCGTGGCCGGAGCTGCGCCAGCAGCGCACGCTACCGTCTGTCCCCAACTTACGCTGCCGTCTGCAGGCAGCCAACCAATCCCCGCTCAGGGAAAAATCGGGCGTGGTCAACAACGCTCAGCTGCGTGCCAAGCACGGCAACAGGACAGCCGGCGTGACCGGCGGTCCACGACAGCGACCAGCGGCGCGATAGCCCAAGCAACGGGCGTTTTGGCGCCCAAGAATCCAATGGGGTGAGGCGTATAAGAACCCTCACACCCCACAGAGAAAAGGACTTTTCGATCGATCTCTGGACCTTTTTTCTCGATATCTCTTCGAGCATCCTAGATCCTCTACTTCCCTTTGAATCAAGGATTCAAACGGCGAATCGCACTCAGCTGCTTCCCTCTTCTCTGATTAAAAACACAAGAGTGACGAGTCGAGACTGAGCACCGTCTCATCTGCAATAGCTAACTCGCTCACCTCCCCAGCATCTCCTGAAGATCACGGGAAAGTTAGCCACCCATTGCGGTGCATCAAGGAAGCCAGGCCTTCCACCACCTGCTCATTACATTCTCCACTTCACCGCACAAGCATCTCATACGCTTACACAGCATTTCTCCGCGCACCCCTTTAGCGTGCGCCATTCCCGTTTATTACGGAAATTTGCTGACTTGAGCGTCGGAGCGGCCTCGGTGGGAGAAATCCTGCAGGACCCTTGACCTCTTGTTTGTTATTTGTGTTGTGCAGGTCCAGGTTCACAGGGACGGAGACCGGACCCTTCTTCCGAAGCAGCCACACGCTTAGGAATCCGAAGGCTCTCTAATCCGTACAACCGTGGGCCCGAGACGCAACAAAATTTATAATATTAAAAATATTACTCTACATATAACATAATACTTCAAGAACATGTCTAGTAGAACATTATATTAAAAATATGTACGTTTACCTGTAAGTAAGAAAAAATTATGAAAACGAAAGCCCAAGGCAAACAAGTGTAAACTATTAAAAATAAAAATAAAAAGAAAAAACCATCCCATGAAAAATTACATCAATGACCCTCGAACAGGAAGCAATACGGCAGCAGCATCTAACACGGCACGAATTAGATGAAGTGAAAGTTGAATTAGAGAACACACAGACGCCAAAAAAATTAATCAAAAGCATCGTCAAACACGAAATATTCTAAGGCATCGTGCTCAAAGGGGCCCAACCTGTGGTTGTTATTGTCGTACCAGGAACATAAATAATAATAATAATAATAATAATAATTATTATTATTATTATTATTATTATATAGGGAAGAAAACATCACTAAAATCTCGTCCCTTGGAACTGGAGGTGGAGAAAAAGGCGCAGCATAAATTTCTGAGGCGGACGTTGAATCCACCCAGCGAGCAAAGCAGAGCAAACTAATGTATATGCAGAAGCCAGCCTCCTTTCTTGGGAACCGTTTGAATTAATGCTGCTCAGCCCTGAGGACGACGGGGAAGGCAATAACATCTCTAATACTGGCAGAGTTTGTCAGTAGCATCACAAGCCTGTCTATGCCAAGCCCCTGAAAGACAACGAGTATCCTCCTGAATTATTATTATTATTATTATTATAACCAACAAAGATGCAGTACAAGTGATGCCTCCGCTCCATACTATATATATATATATATATATATATAATGAGAGGGATAGAGCGAGCATTAAAATAAGTAATTTGCACTCGCATAGTAGGTAATACGTCTAGAAATGTTTTCCCGGCAGAACAAGGGAGCTCAGTACTACTCGGTAAAAATAAGCCTGGTTCGGGAGCACAATTTACGTGTGCATATAACCAGGAAACCAAGCTCCCTTTCCAGATTATCCACACAATGAACTTACCATCCCAGAAGCAGGAGGCATTCCATATTCAAGCGCTGTCAGAAAGTCTTCATCCAGGGTCACCTCAAAACAATCTTCTTCACTTTTACTTCTCTTTTGTTCCAAATGACCAGTCTCTGGATCATCTACTCTTCTCTTATTCTTGTGTTGTCTGACTTGCTCTTCCAAGCGTACCCTCTATCACCACATAAAGAAAAGCCGTTAAGACTGACCACCTCAGCTGTTCATGCTGCTAAACATGATAAAATAAAACAATTTTTAAAAAAAGAGAGAAGGAAATGGAATAAAAATATCAAACATCTCAGAGACCAAGTTAGCTCAGTTCTAACAACACCACTGCTTATTCTGGACTCAAAACCAGCCAAATTTATAACTGAAATCATGTGCATCAACTGCAGACCCACCGGGACCATATACCATCCCATAGCTTTTCCTACCAGGACCATACGTTATAGTTTCTCATTTTCACTTCCTTTCGGAAGGAGCATGGGCAATCCAACCATAACTTGAAGCATGGATTACTGCATTTCACAAAGTCAGACAGGATGTTTCTGAGTTTTATATGTTTCTACTCAATAATTCACCCACAGCAAAGCAGAGGTGCAATCATAAACAATACGGCTTATAGCCTGGTCCAAAACTCTACAGAATTACCTGATCCACAGGATCTGTCAACTCAGAGAATGCATTCGCTAGTTCTCGCCCACAGATGAACAGTTCAAATCTCTCTGTCAAGCCTGCAGACCTGATATGGGAAAATCAATGTATGATATTTATCGAAAAAACATATCTCTAAGTATGCTCTGCCAGCACTTAATGATTTCAGAACAGCAATGATAACTTTCACATGGTTTTGAAATCTTAGTTTTATCTAAACGGAATCAGGGTCATGAATGAATATAATCTAAAATTAAAGATTTCTTACCGCGTAGCAAAATTGCCACCAATCCCCCCCATTTTTAAGGTTTTGATTTAAGTTCACAATTTTAATGCTTCAAACAAAATATTACACTTTATTCTCCCTTATGACACATTTTCCACAGAAGCAGTTCAGCCTCTGATGCTAATAAATCCTCAATCTATTTCTCTCTGTTCCCATCACCGAAGAGGTTCAACATATGCATACCCACTTAAATCATCAATTTTATCACTAAGATTAGCCAAGGTTTCACTGCAATTTGAAGTGAGGCCCCTTAGCATGCAACTTTAAATCAAGTGCCAAAATGGTTCAAGCAGCACAAGGCTCTAGGAGGGAGAGCACTTCTCATGGTAAAAATTATTTCCAGATGAGACCACTGCCCCCACCCCCCTGTTCAAACATACACTCCTTCCTCAATCCACTCTTATCTTCTGTGATTTTTTTTTCCCTTCTTTGCTCCTAATCAAAGTGTAGCAGAAAAAAAGACATGACGTGGACCGAGCAATAGCAGGACCTAATTTGTTATTGTTGTGTCGTAAAATGCACATGTCCGTACAACTTAGTTTGAGCTCAAAATATAAGCAAATGATTTAAATCTTCAAAATTAGTCTTAACTCTCCTTTTTATCATCATCAAACACAAAAGTAGTTCACAAATTATGTGCGCAAGGTGGTTTTTTTCCCAAATGCAATATTGTCGAAGTTAACTTTTTTTGAATTTCATATCTAAAGCAGTGGTCGTCACTACACAGTAACAGCGACAAACATTACACAAGGCCACACCAGCCATCAGGTGTATGTTTGGAAGAGAGGAGATGAAGTGCCTGTCCCAGTTTGGAGACAACTTCTCAAAATTGGAATCATTGCTTAGTCCTAGAACTTGAAAGAATAAGAAATCAAACAGCCAGATGGATTTGTCTACGTATTATGCACACAGGAAGCACAAGTGGTCATCACATCCTCAAATGTTTGGTCAGGTTGATTATCAATGTTTAGGCTATAGTGTTGCATAGACAAGTTCAACAGATATTAGAGCTTGTTTGGGGTTCCTAAAGCCAATTTGCTTCTGGACACAGCATATTTCCTTGAATCCACACTTTTGCAAGCCTCAAAATCCAGTATTTTTAGACTTGACATACAATTATACAGAAATTAGGTAGGCAAGTGATCACAGCTTTGTTCTGTTTTTCTGGTTCTGTATAGGCAACTTCTTTCCAATTCCTAATAGTATATTTATTGTAACAAAAGAGATGGCACAGGGCAATAAGACATTTTTATACAAGAAGTATATATCAACATAATAAAAAGATGGTGCAGATTCATTTTAATGGGAACAGATCAACATAAGCTTGATCAACAATATAGGAAAAAGAAAAGAACAGCAATAATCTTGAGTAATGCAGACCAAACTGGATAACATGGTGAAATTTGTACCAGAACTTGCTCCCTCCCTAATATGAGATAGCTAAATCAAAAGTCAGCAACAAGCTCCAAACACATCATAAATATTTGACTTCCTAGTGAAAATACAAAATTACTTTTTTCTCATTTAGGTTGAATTCTAAAATCATTCATGCTTCATGGAAAGCCAATTTCATCCAATAAAACACACAGAACATTAACTTGAACTTATGGGACAACACTTTAAAATGCATTACCATAGAAAACCACTTTGCAGTTTATACATTTTTTGGCTATATCTGCCCAAAGTAACAGGTCCCATAGATATTCAGCTCTTTACTTCACCCAAAAGTATCATGTCTGGCACCACACACTCAGATGTGGGTATGGCACTTCAATGGTTCAACTCATTGAAAATTTGACCATAATTTGGAAAGGAAGCATATCGGGTATGTTACTCAAGTTCGAGTAACGTAGGTGGGACCCAAAGCATTGCTCCTGTATTTCAGTTCATATTCTAGCCATATATTTCTTTGCTCCACATTCCTAGCAACACGATTCCATCTGGTTCATTTTGACACAAAATTCAGCAAGAAATGAAAACAGAGGTGACTTTGAATTTGTGTTGGTATTTATGTCTTGAGTGCATATCTGCTGAAAGACAGACAAATATAAAGAGAGAGAGAAAGAGAGAGAGAGAGAGATGACTTAAGAAGGAAATTAAATATGGCAACACAGTTGCAATGTGTACAGAGGGTCAAATATACCTATCTTTTCACTCCACATCGAAGAAGAAATCAAAGTAGGAAATTTCAGAAGAGGTGTCAATGATTATTGAAGGTCCCAAGGTAACGACAAAAAGGCATAATTTATCCCTCCCAAGGGACTAGAGCACAAAGACCAAAGCATAATCAACATCGCTTGATCCAGAAGATTTTACAAAGGCTTGCAGGCTTTCCCAAGTGCATTTATCTGCGCTGCCCTGACTCTTTCTTTTCACTTTTTAAGTGTTATTAAGAACTAATAGTAATAAATATTGGCAAAGCAGATCCAAGTTGTAGAGAATCAGTTCCAAGCACCAGAATCCTATGGTGGCATCGGCAGATGATGAACTTGCAGTTCGAACTTTCATCTCAATGTTTTTATTCCGCGATTGAAATTTTATCCATTTGACTTCCTAGCAAAAATACAACATATTCACTTTTTTTCTCATTCAGGATGAATTCTATAATCATTAAGACTTCGTGGAAAACCAATTTCATCCAATAGAACACACAGAAAATTTGATCTTAGGGGACAACACTTTAAAATGCAGTACCATAGAAAACTACTTCGCAGTTTATACACTTTTTGGCTATATCTGCCCAATGTTACAGGACCCATAGCTATACAGCTCTTTACTTTGCCATAAAGTACCATGTCTGACACCAAACACTCAGATGTGAGTATGGCACTTCGATGGTTCAACTCATTGTAAATATGACCATAATTTGGATAGTAAGTGTATCGGGTATGTTACCCAAGTTTGAGTAACATAGATGGGACCCAAAGCATTGCTCCTGTATTTCAGTTCAGATTCTAGCCATATATTTCTTTGCTCAACATTCCTAGCAACACAATTCCAACTGGTTCATTTTGATACTAAAATTCAGCCAGAAATGGAAAAAGAGGTGACCTTGAATTTGTGTTTGTATGTATGTCTATGAGTGTATATCTGATGATAGACAGACAAATGGAGCAAGAGAAAGAGAGAGACAGAGAGAGAGAGAGATTGCTTAAGAAGGAAATTAAATACAGCAATACAGTGCCCGAAGTTCCAGCATTGCAATGTGTACAGAGAGTCAAATATACCTAGCTTTTGACCCCACATCAAAGAAGAAATCAAAATATGAAATTTCAAAAGAGGTGTTGATGATTATTGAAGGTCAAAAGGAAATACAAAAAATGCATAATCTATCTTCCCAAGGGGCTAGAGCACGAAGACCAAGGTAAGATTGAGAATGGATCCCACTGTCACACCGCCGCCTATTGATCTAACTTTCAAATTTTCTTGTACCATCAATAAGTAACTATGTCTAATAGAACCATCAATAAGAATATTGCATCAACGAGCCAGGCTTTGGAAATTATTTTAGGGCAGAATTTTCGCCTAGGATTGAGTGGGATTTTCAGCCCGGCCTGCCATATATAGTGATATGTATAATATGTATTACATACACTACATAATACTATTACACATACTTTTTAATAAAAGAATGTAAAAAACAAAAAAATTGCTTGATCCAGAAGATTTTACGAAGGCTTGCAGGCTTTCCCTAGTGCATTTATCTGCACTGCCTTGACTTTTTTTCTTGTCACTTCTTAAGTATTATTAAAAACTAATAGTAATATATCCCCACAAATCAGATTCAAGTTGTTGAGAATCAGCTCCAGGCACCAGTAATCCTGTGGTAGCATTTGCAGATAATGCGCTTGCGGTTCAAGCTTTGATCTCAATATTCTTTAATTCTGCGAATGAAATTTTATCCAATTTGAGTTCCTAACAAAATTACAACATATTCACTTTTTTCTCGTTTAGCATGAATTCTAAAATCATTCAGGCTTCATGAAAGCGAATTTCATCCAATAAAACACACAGAACATTAACTTCTACTCAGGGAACAACACATTAAAATGCATTACAGTAACAAACCACTTTGCAGTTTATACATTTTGGTGATATCGCCCAATGTAACAGAACCCATATCTATTTGGTTCTTTACTTCACCCAAAGTACCATGTCTGACACCAAACACTCAGATGTGGGTATGGCACTTTCATGGTTCAACTCATTGAAAAAATTGAACATAATTTGGAAAGAAAGCGTATCGGATATGTTACCCAAGTTTGAGTACCCCAGGTGGGACCCAAAGCTTTGCTCCTGTATTTCAGCTCATATTCTTGCCATATATTTCATTGCTCCACAATCCTAGTAACACGATTTCAACTGGTTGATTTTGAAACTAAATTGAGGAAGAAATGCAAAAAGATATGACCTTGAATTTGTGTTGGTAGGTATGTTTATGATTGCAAACCTGCTGATAGACAGACAAATGGAGAGGGAGAGAAAGTGAGAGAAAACTTAAGAAGGAAATTAAATTCAGCAACACAGTGCATGAGGTTCCTACATTGCAATGTGTATGGAAGGTCAAATATACCTATCTTTTGACCCCAAAAAATAGGAAATTTCAGAAGAGGGGTCAATAATTATTGAAGGTCCAAAAGAAGCCACAGAAAGGCATAATCTATCCCGTCCAAGGGGCTAGAACACAAAGGCCAAGGAAAGATGGAGAATGGCATCCCACTCACAGTGCCACCCCAATTTCAAAATTTCTTGCACAATCAACAAGCAACAATATCTAATAGAATTTCTAACTGATTGCCCATTTACTGTACCTGACATGGGGTTCCATTAGAAAGAGGTACAATATTCTAATATCATGCAATTTATTCTCTCCAGTGACTTGTTACCATTATCACCATCAATCGTAAAAAAAAGTTCCTCTAGCCGAGGAGAAATTTGCAGAGACATACGCCACAAAAAGGGAACAGAAAGTTCAACAGCTTCTCACCCAAACGTCTAATTAGTGACTCTCCCACAGCCCACGAGGAAAAGAATACATTGAGATGCCAGTGTGAATAAATTTAGGAGGCGAGAAGAAACAGGGATTTCAAAACTTTCGTTTAGTTTAACAAGTTTCCAGTGTGTTTAAAATTAGGAGGCAAGATGAAAGCAGTGATTTCAAAATTTTTGTTTAATTTTCCAAGTTCTTCAACACCTGCTTCAATATGAACCACATATTAAGAATTTTCTTGTCACCTTTGGCATGGTTTGGCCAGAGGAGATATCTCAATGGGGTAATCCAGAACAAATGTGGGTTGCAGAAGCTTTGGCTCAACAATTATCTCAAATACCTGGACAAATATAAAACCAAAATTGTTAGCTTGCTATGATTCCTTCAATTATTAGTAATAAATCAGGGAGGAAGAGCCCCAAAAGGAACCTTGCAACTCTGTCTAGAACAGTAACCAAACTATTTTGGTACGGAAGGAATAACTACTTGAAAAAGATGAATAATAACCTCATTAAGAATGTGACCCATGGATGGGCAAGAATCAATGACTAATTTGTCTCTATCTTCAAGACGGCTTCCAAGCGTCCTCAGAGTGACTTCTTTAGCAAGTTTAAGATTGTCACCAAATGCACTGAAGTCTATTCCAGAGGTTTCTTTAACAAGGTTATGCATGGTCTCCCTCCTCCAAGGCCGCTCCAAACTTATATCTGTGCCCTACATGAGATTGTTAGCATTGAGTTTAACACATCATGTTTGCTATTTCTTAAACTTCAACAAACCCAGAACAAACCATTAATCAGTAACATACAGACTAGAATTAATTATCACTAACTGGGGACACAAATGAAGGATTCAATGACATAATCCACATTGAACACTTCTTACTGACCAACCAACAAACAAACAGCATCCAAGATCTCATACTTCTTATCCACATTAAACACATCTTAGTGACTAACCAACAAACAAACAGCATGCAAGATCTCATACAATATAGGCAATACTAATCCATGCTATCCTAGAAGTATTTGTGGAAACAAATTCAACAAAGAGATTTTAATGGTTGACTATTGATTTAGTCAGAACCAATAACGTCACCCCACTTCAAAATAGACAGGTGACATAAATAATATAAACTGATGAGGTTATGTAAACAAAGAGAATACCAGATAATCTAATGTAAGCTTCCCAAGAACTGCAAGAGCACAACGTGTAACAATTTCCTCTGCCATTATCATCATGCTTTCATAGTTTGAATATGCTTCATACATCTTCAATCAAGCAAAGAGATATCAGATTGATTTGAAATACGATGAGGGAGGGAGGAACATGAGTAAAGAACAGAACAAGAGGCTGAGGAACTATATAGTTAGCTTTAGTGGACACCAGAAAACAATGACAATAAAATGAAATTAACTGGAAAGGATTTTTTTTTTTTTTTGGGGGGGGGGGGAGGGGTGTTTGGAAAGCTACTAGTTACCTCTATCGTTGTAAACTCAGGATTATGTCGAGTTGAAATGCCTTCATTTCTGAATATTCGACCAATTTCATACACCTTTTCAAAGCCCCCAACCTGTTAAATATCAAATGAAGAACTCAGCAGAATTTACAGTACAAAATGTCAGGGAAAACAATTTAACAGTTGGACAAAACAAGTATTGTAACACAGATAAACATTCTTACATATAGACATACACATTCATAGCTTTTAAAATTATAGGTAAAAACAATCTAGTTGTTATGGTAGAAGAAGCTATATCATTAACTCAGGACAAAAGTTGGACACAGAAAATTCACCAGCATTCTCTTCAAGTGAAGTTCAGTTGCTATTCTCAGATAAAGCTCCCTCCCCAGTGAATTATGGTAAGTTACAAATGGCCTTGCTTCTGCTCCACCAGCAGCTCCCTAGTTGGTAAAATCAGGTAAATATCAAGTCCAAATACACACAAGCATTTCACAAATGACATATCTTCTATACAACAAAATTTAAGTGAAACTCAAGGTCCAGCACACTAATGATCAAAAATATATGAAATCAGCTTTAGAGCCTCTACTTAAACAAAATAAAAACTCATTTGCATTCATAATACATCAAAAGAAATACTATAACTGATCCTGAGTTAGGCTAATTACACCATACACTCAGCCATAACCAGCTAATAATATTGCCCAAGACAAAAACATTTCATATGATAACACAATGATAATGTATTGAGGATTCCAAAAGCCCAGCCAATTAAACAACAGAAATGTAGCAGAGGCAGTTGGCTCAGCAATTTCCTTTTAAATATCAATTAAATAGTCAGAGGTGATTCAAAGAATACCATAGGGTGTTCAAAGTCCACATTGCTTCAAGTAATTCTAACACTTTATATATGGAATTTGCGATTTAGCGCTATATCTTCAAGACCTCATATCCATCTTCCATATTTAAAAAAAAACAAAAAAGGACAACCAGAATCTTAACTGAGACTCTTAGCAGCAAACTGAAAAGATTGCACACCTGGTTTTATGACGCTATAAGAAAAAAACAAACAAAGACCAAATTTGCAAAAGATCTCCTCACTATAACAATTTTCATGAGCAGCTATGCAATCCAAAGAATAATTTTAGAATATACACAGCTAAAAGTCAGTCACTTGCCCTCGCCAGGAACAAATTGGACAGAGGAAAATACGTACATCCCTCAGCACCATTCTAAGTAGGAGAAAGAAATTAAAATTACACATACATAAATCTATCAGTAGCAGCACAGCAGCATACAGATGTCAAAGTTATAGGCAAACCTGTAAAACTGGAGTTTCAATTTCAACGAAGCCTAAAGATTCCACTGTCTTGCGTATCTCCGAGACAATCTACTGAAAACCAATTGAAATCAGCATCCCAGTTAACAGGCCTTAGGAGTTCATATTTATAAGACATTAAATCTCACATCACATAACCAAATCAAGCAGCTTTAGAGTTGATAACATCTAGTGTAAATTTAATTCTTTACGAGTCACATTAACTATAAGTGCATGTAGAAGAAAGATTTAATTTGATGCATGAAAAAGATCAACCGTGCTAAAGGTGGTATTTTCCTCATAGATTTAAAACCTTTAAAAACAGTAGCAAAAGCAAATTTACCTTTGCTCTCTTCCGGAATACCTCTGTCACTTCAGGATTTGCAATCATATCGACATACCTAAGACAGAGATGCATAAGTATGCATTAATCAAGTAAAACCAATAAGCCAAGCTCACACCAACATACAGCCACCATTCAATCGGAAAAATCTGTTAACATGAAAATAAAGAGTAAAGGTATTATCCAGAGAACCAAAGTAAAGAACACCAATGAGGTTAATAATTTCACTCTATTATAGTAACAAGTGCAAAATGTACATGGACATTGAACATAGAAGAACCTAGCAACTGAAATACCAATTCAGCACCAAATTATTCCTACAAGAAATAATAATGCAACTAGCATGGACAAACTTCTGTAAGAGAATATGGTGGTATTGCACTGTATCATATAGAAAAACAAATTGATACAACAAGTACATCAGAAACAGTACCTACACATGCAAGGTAAAATGCATAAAAAATAATTAATATATCTGTTACAATTTAGACATAAATTACTAGTTCTGTAACAACAGGACCAGTAAAGCAAAGAAATGGATAAGAGGGGCTTTCTGCAACGAGCTATGCCACCCAAATCAGCTGGGCTACACTGCTCATTCAATGGCCCTGAGGCAACAGCATGCTAGTCTATAAAAGTTGTATGTTTTCTAACTAAAGCCTTAGGCAGATAGCATGGTATCTTAAGCCCATAGTATTCCCTAAAATTTCAACCTCTAATAAGCTAATTGATCGCTACTGATCCTAGCCAATGTTCTTAGATGAGTAAATAATATTCTCAAAAGGGATATACTGAGGCAAATAGCAGAAAACTAACCAAAAGACAGCCCCATTGCAGGAGCAACAACAATTGGGAAGCCATTCTTTCAGACAGAATTCAAGGAATTCAATGAAATGGAAGGATAATCTAACTGCTGACAATGGGTGGAAGAGAAATAATTAAAAGGCAATGGGAAAAGATTAACTAACCGTTGACAATAGCGCTTATCCACATCAGTTAGCCCATGATATTTATCCGGCAATGGCAGTAAAGATTTCGTAAGAATTGCAAAGGAACTCACACAAACAGAGAGCTCTCCTGTAAAATAGTTTCAGTGAGATCAAAGAAGAAATCAATTACTTTAGAAGATATATAAATATAGGCTTCTTGTCACAATGTCAGACCAGATATTTCAGAATCCTGGATATTCAAATGTTCAGGCATATCTTCTGATTTATGACTTCATCACCAAACTCTTTGTTAGGTGATCAACCCATCGGACAAACAGAGGAATTCTCTGAAAAAAGGGTTTGTGGTTTGTTGACCCAGAATTGCCAAACTAGATAGAGACGATGAGGTACATACCAATAAAATCTTTAAACCAACAAATCACAGCTCGTGAACTCAACTCACACAAAGGTCAGGTCACTTATTGTGTTCTTGCAGACTTCCAAACAATCTAAAATCATTTGTAAGGGGCACGACAATGAAAAAAAAATTGAAGCCACAGTGACATACATGGGTGGCTACTATAACTGATAATCTTCCAACCCCACCTTTTAATCTGGATAGGGTCGGGGCTTGTGTATCTATTGACATGATTAGGGCATGGAAAAAATGGACTCACCAACCCACTAATAAAATTTCCTGTAGATTCCCGAAAAGTCTAATCTTCCAAAAAGAGACCAAAAATCATTGAGACTCGGATAAAGAAAAGCCTTTGCAGCATAAATCCAATTCCCCCCTCACATTCAAGAAAATCAGAACCCCTTCAGTCTATCACAGCCTCGTTTGAAATTAATGCTTATTAAGTAACTATTGATTAGTGACACAATCTGTATAGAACGTTTCATGTTCGTCTCCCTCTACACATACTGTCCCTCAAGATGGGGATAATTTCCAAAATACAAGCAGCAGTTGCAAGTTCCAAAAACATGGTTGTGGATAATTAGAGAGATGCATCAATTTGTTCTTCCAATAGTTTTGGTTTATTTGGCTTTTGAAGTGATGAATCTGTCATTCAAGATATCATGCAGTATATAAACAGGAGTAAGAGGGATGCATTTGGAGTTCGATCTAATGTACGAGTGCAAAAAATTCAATGTTTCTAGTTCATGTTTCAAGTTCATCACTAGTAGCAACTAACTCCTACCAAATAAGGGTGTTAGGTGGACAGGTACATTGCCCTCCGTTCTATAATTATCTAATTCAATTATGTGTTCATTCAAGTAGTGATTATATGATGCTGACATAAATTGATATTTTCTTCAAATCAAAATATAATTGTTAGGATTAGGAATTAATTGACTTATTCAAATAGAGAAATATGGAATAGAGACCAAGCAACAGCAACATAACTCATTCCAAGGTCATATGAATAACAAAGTATTCGGGTATTATAAATTTGATAAACTAAAAAAATGGTATCAGGGAGTTCCCATTAATTTCTATAATCTCCGTATACAAATTTCAGTATTGTGTTGACATGAATTGATAATTTTCAAAAATCAATACATACTTGTTAGGATTAGGAATTAATTGACCTATTCAAAGAGTCATATCATTGTTTCATGTTAAGAAAAATGGAATTAGAGAAACCAAGCAATGGCAACATAACTCATATGAAGTTCATATCAATTACAAAGTTTCAGGTACTATAAACTCAATAAGCTGAAAAAGAGTCTCAAGGAGTTTCCATTATTTTCAGTAATCTGTGTATCAAAAATATCATTACTGCAATTATACAATTTAGAATGCATAGAAGATTACAGTAAACAAATTCAGTATTAAGAACCCCAAAATCTGTTAGTCAATTATAAGATTATCCATCCCAGGTATTGTTTAGGAGGAAAATAAACTAGTTGCTAAACAAAAGCTCGACTATGGAATACCATAACCTTCTCTTCCGTATTGAACGATGAAAAAGAAACATAAATGCAGATTCATAAATAATGATGCTCTCATGTTTTCAATCAAGCAACACGTAGATGTCATAGATAAAGAATGATTTCTTTTTCTACTTCTGCAACTTTTTTAAGTGACATCTACAATGTAATGATTGATAAATTGAATAAAAAACTTTCAATTGAGCTTCTTTCAATTGGTATTTTTTGCTCATTTTCCCTCCTACCTTTCCAAATTTAAATTTAGTTAAGTGCTTTATAAATATATGTATGAAAAAATATTTCATTTAGCTCCTTCATGGCTACACTAACCAGTTATTTTGGTTTTCTACTAACAGTTTTAACTATAACTTCCAATCTATTTATTCGTTTGAGAAAAACACGACTCATTTGATCAAAAATAATTCAATGAAAAATTCATGAAGAGAAATCCATTGGGGGATTCCATCTATTTTATAGTTCCTTAAAGTTTTTTATAGCTGAAAATCTTAAGATTCTAAATTCAACAAAAAAAGACAAAATAATATGACAAAGTTAATAGGACATCAAATACAACAAGGCTTACCTTTGTCTGTCCGCTTCATTGTGCCACATGCACCTAGAATATCCCCAATATCTACAAGTGTTTTCAACTGCTCAAACTGATCCCCATGAAGCTTCTCCTTTTCACAATAAAGCTGAAAACCAGACACAGCATGCATCAGTACAAAACTTAGTCAAGGAAAATGTACTTGATCATGAAAACTGGACCAAAGTTCCCAAAAATCAATATTGACCAGAAAGGACCAAAAGGAGGGATTGGAGATTTTAGTCAAAGTTGTCATTTGACTTGATTTATAAAGTGACTCACATTTCCCTCACTGAAAATGGAAAAAAAAAAATTGAGAATCAATCAGCAAGAAATGCCCGTAACGGACTTTTGGACAACAGTATTATATCTTAAAAGAATTTTAAAGAATGCCGTGTAAGTATAAGAAATTGGTTCAGTAGCTAAAACTCTTTCACAATACCATATTCACTGAACATACTGAAAATTGATGAAAATATTAGGCATTAGAAAATGAATTATTAAACAGGACCAGCAACCAATCATGCCAGTGATATACAATTTCCATAGAAAGGAAGATATAAGGTTCCAGTTTAAGCCTTTATAGTACATGGCAACTCCAGTGTAATTATATTTCATCTTGTAAAAGTTTTCAGACTTCCTTAAAACATGAAGTTGGTTGGAATCATGGATCAGAAGACTTGGAATCATGATATGGCCAAACATGCAGGGTGTTAAACCACTAAACAGGCCAGATTATTGATGCGTTCCTGGATCT
>JAOVVI020001166.1:0-25778 GCA_028571085.2 Nepenthes alata | reverse complement strand
GTGGGTCGAAACGTAAAAGTCCTACTTTAAATCTCGAAAGTGAGGTTTTAGGGTTTTTATTTTTTTGGTGGTTGTGGTGGTGGGGGATTTGAAATATTTTTTTTCGTTTAGTCTTCATTTTTGTTATTAGTTTAAATTGTATTTCGCTTGTTTTTCTTGAAAATGAAGCTAGTTTGACCTTCCTCGTGGTCGGTAAAAAGCAGCTTCTTTTGGGTTGAACTTTGATGATAGAAGCGTGCTTGTGTTGATATGGATGACACGGGACTATTATGGTGCAATAGATGCTGTGATATTGTGATTCCACGGTATAACTGCCTTTCAAGGCAAAGGCCGAAGCGTGGAATTTGGGGACATAATTATCAAAAAAGGAAGAAAAAAGAATATATGTGAATCTTGTTTGGAAGAATTTGGCAAATTTTTCTTCAGACGTTGTACAAATTTCCATCGTTTTGAAGTTTCTTCCCTGAAATTTTAGCATGTCCTGACCATTTCAGGAAAGGGTTGTGCTTTCCTGCTGGAGGCTTCTGAAAGTAGTTTATTTGTTGAATGGGAGAATTTTTCTTTCTATGGCATTATGGATGTTTATTTTGGTTGTCACTACAAGCTGTTTCATTGACGAAGATTGTTGTTGGGAGAGGCTGACAGTGGCTTGATTGATCCTAGCCTGTTGTGAGATGTCCCTTGTGTGTCTTTGTGTTAGGATTCCTTGACCTGTCTCCTACCAGAACCCTTTCAATATGAACAAGAAGGTGAATGTTTCAGTGTGTGTGTACATGTTTTTTTTTTCCCCTGTTTTGCCTAGGTAGGCAATAGTAGTTAAATAAGATTGAGCGATGCAACTAGATAGTTTTAATTTGAAAAGTGAGCTTCTTTGAATGTAACAAAAAAAAATTTCATTGAAAAGTCGAGGAAGAGTATGGTATGATGGAGAAAATATGGCATCCTACAAAATTTAGGAAACACCAAAACTGTGTGTAATGTAAGAAGGGAAAGACAACAAAACTAGGAATGATCATGTAAAGAGGAAGAACAAAATAACCTCATGAAATAAACAATCTTTTTCATAGTAGTCTTGAAGGAAGATGGTGGGATTGATTTGAACTCTAACATGGATATCTATTTTTTTTTTCTCAAGGCAAATCTTTTTTTTGCATATATTGGATGACCTAGTGAAGGAGACCTGTATTGCAGGCTCTAGGGAGTGTCAGATTGTGTAGCCTTGCCATGGTAGACCTTTTTGTCATCTGAACTTTTAAAATTAATAGTAATATGGCTATCTATTTTTTTGCTGAAAAAATTATTGATTCCTAAATTGTTCTTGTAATGTTTTGCTTTTGGAGTATATCGAGGCATTTTGCTAGGTTTTCAATGCTCTTGGGAAGGCTGAGGAGGGGTCCTAGAAGAATTTTCCACTGTCACCAATCAGATACCGGAAAAGAATAAATATTTACATTTTTAGTGTGGTGCTGTATTCCTTTTGATCCTGTGATTTAGAAAAGATTTCTTTTGAATTTCGATTGCAGTATTACTGCGACTACACTTTCTTTTGGGAGTGCAATGATGAGTCTTTTAAGCTCCTGTTAAACAGCTTTGAACAATTCTCATGCAACATTTGGACAAAAATGGGTGCTATTTATGCTTCTTGAATGCCAGATTTAGTACAGACTATGATTTGTTGCACTGATTTTTTCTCACTGCCTTCAAAATTACTTCGTAAAAAATTGATCATATAATCAATGTGATCTCTGTGATACTTGTTTAAAATACTGCAGAATCAGATGACTGCTTGTGGGATGGACCCTGATGTTGTTCGGTGGGGCCTCCATCAGCTTTGTGCCCGTCCTACTCTCAAGGCTGGTTCTCATGGTTCAGTAACTCTGTATGATGCAGATTTTAGTCATGATGCATATGTTCTAGAAGGGTATTGTGAAGAAGTCAGTGCCAATGTGGAAAATGATGAGATTATTGCACATGCTCTTCAAGAAGAATTTTCAAGACTTGCAGTTGCAGAAGCATCAGGATCTTCAGATGGTGGAGCAACGCAGCAGCAGGCATCCATCCTGGCACAGGATTGGCATGACCATGTGAAAGGAGAGAGTACTCACGGTATGGGCAGAACTTGCACTATCATTAAGTGGTCATTGACTCGTTACTTGGAAGTTCTTGTTAGGTCTAACAATTGTGATTCACCATTCATTATGCAGAGCACGCGGATACTCAGGAAGTGGCAGATGATACAGGATCATGTCCTTCTGGATCTCCAGTATTGCTTCATGGGGAAGGATGGCCACAGCCACCAGAGATGACTGATGAATCTTCTCTGGATGGTGAAGTAAGCAAGAGGCTGAATCATATGGTTCCTGTTCCGGTACGTGGATCTGGAGTTTAGAATTTTACTTTCTGAACTTCTTTATGAATCCATCATTTGAAGCTCGTGTTTTGTCATTTGCTGCTTACTATGTTGCCATTACTGTTGTTGTAATTTCCAATGGTGTCACTGTCGGTTTTCTATAAGTTTTCATGATTTATCTGTCAACTGAGTTTTCATGATTTTTCTGTCGCTATTCAGTTTTCATTCAATGAACTATGGCTTACGTTGGAACACTTGTTTGTGCTTATTTTGTGTTTTAGTGAAGTGATGGCTTAGTTTTGGTTAAATAAGCTCTAATCGCATAACTATAGTTGCTTTAAACTGCTATGCTAACTTTCCTGCTGGTGGTATGCAGCATGTTCCTAGAGTGAATGGGGAAATACCATCAGATCATGATGCAGAATCTGATCATCAGAGACTTTTGGACAGGTCTCTTTCAATTTTGCTTACACTGGTGGCCATGTTTGTATAAGATTACTAGGTCCTTTGATGATGTTTTCCGTTCAAGCTTTTCATGTAAAAGCTTCAAGTTCTGATTGATATCTTGATCCTTTAGATAAATTGTGATGCTGAGCTTTATAAGATTCTTCAAGGGACATCTTTCAAGTTTTGGTTGATATTTGTAGCTCCTTTAGATACCTCATGATGTGAGATCAATTAGACACCTCATGTAACATGTTTGTGTAAGGTGCTTCTTAGATGGAGAAATAATTGTTTAATAATTTCAATTAGAAAAAGGAGGTAAGGTTGTTTAAATTGCTTTCATGTATGTGCTTAGCTGTGAAAATGGTGGCATTCTTGGACTTGAAACCAGTCAAGCCTGTTATGTGGCCACTCAAACCCAAATTAACTGACTCGGCCCAAACCAACCATGCGAAAATCTCAATAATAAATATTCATCATAAATAAAGCATAAATGCAATAATAATATCATAAAATCCATTGTCTTAACTGCAAGAAAAAATGAAATATTTATGTCCGGATACGTCAAACCTCTAAGGAATGTAACCTCAAAATAAGTATCCTACTACTTTCTCATAAATAAAACCTTGCCATTCTGAACATAAAATCACAACTAGATTCCAGGATCTTCTACTTGTAGTATTCCTCAGCAAATGTTTGATGTTTGGTTAGATCTATTGTGCTGCACTAATCTAGAATCGAAAGAAATATAATGGTGAGCTAAAAGTTTAGCAAGTGATATAGTCAAGAATACAGTAAATGATAACCATCTCGAATGACAATATCAATAAAAAGCAAAAGCAATATCAATACCATGAATAACATTATCACTATTCGGGACTTCACGTTACGTTGTAGTCACGACTCAAGAACACTACAAGTATCGACTATTAAAGTTTTCCATCGAACCCGTAATACCATGGATACAACCTAGATTTTGTCAAATTCAAATATTAACAAGAAATTAGGTTCTATCGAATCTACCGTAATGAAAGTCACTACTACAAGAGATGTCTCGAGAATTTCATTGAATCTTATTCTGTCACTATGAACTAATGATTACATGCCCGCCACCAATGGTTGGGTAAGAATTCCAAGGTAACCGATGATCTCAAGTTTGATATGCGATCAACTCATGGTCTCCTGATACTTGCTAGTCATAGGTGTGCTTCATAACAATTCTCCTCGATATGATCACATTCGTATCCCCAAGGTCCCGTCGAATTATTATTGTACATAAGTAGGATAATTACACTCAATACACATGATTATATCCTCAATCATGTTCGTGTCTCTGGGGTTTTGTTGGATTCTCATTCTACAAAAGTAGGATAACTATGCTCAACATATCAATCCCAACACACTTGTTTACAATATCCATCGATATCTTAATGTGAGTTATTCATAGAACTATAAACATCCTTCCAAGAATATTGACCTGAACCTACCGGGACATAGACTAGACGTTGGACGACTGTAGATTATATTACAGTTTCGCAGGTTTTATACTCCTTAATACTATAATATTTTCATTCAATTTTCTTTACCTAATTATAGAGTAAACAGTGAGTAGAACAACAAAGGCTACGAACATCCTTCAAATTGAAGGAAAGCTAACCATAGATGTCTATACAAAAGTACTTCTTCACTTCTGGACATGACCAACTTCTATTTTATCAAAACAGACTCAAGGCCATTTGACCCCGATCATCCTTAAACACCTATAGGATGTGTTTACACTAAGTAAAACATCCAACTCTTCTATATTTGTACCACTTGGTCACTAAGAGAAAAAGGCCCGTACACGTCTTATCTCTTATATTATAAATCTAGATCATCAAAATTTTTAGGATTTTTCAACCGATCAACTTATAACATAAATTAATAAGGTAACTACCCCACTTGGCCAAGCCATGTAGGAACTACAAGACAAAACCTATCTTCTACATTTAGTCCGTCAATTAATAGGTAGATTTAAGGTCTACTAAATGTCATCATACAAATTATTTATAAATATGTAGAGAGGTCCCATTTAGCCCCTATTCCACTTGGCTAATTTACTTATCCATCAAATATCCAGCCAAGTTGATGTATAAAATATACAATTGGTTTTCTTTTCATATTCTAGAGGTACACAGCTATCTAGATCAACAATGACCCAAAATTATCTATTCAAACACATGGTTAATTTATCATTTTATCCCCACTTGGCCCTAGGCCTCGGTCACAGGGAAATTTTGGTCCATCTTTCAGTATCTACCAAAATAAGCTATTCAAATCATTAGAGTACATATAAATCCTTAACATACTATATCATTGGTATGCAAGCTAACATATTAACTCACCAAATTCTATATCCATGCCACAACAAACAAGGGGATCTCACCACTTTAGAGCTATTCTAATATTATACTTTACATTAGTAGACATGGAGGTCTATAATATATTAAAATATAAGCATGTAAAGTGTGTCTTAAACCCTTAAAATGGTCATGCAAGCCATGGCCAAAAGGGTTATTTTTCTTCTCTTTCTTGATCTATTTATATAAATTAGTTTACACATCATAAAATTTATGGATTTATAATTTAGGAGGGATTGGAATGCAAAGTTCACTTTTTGGCACCAGAAGACCTCATCCTAAGCCATGACCCATAAGAAAAATTATCATACACTTTAACATGCTTGCATATAACTTTATGTGTCTCACTTTTCATACCTCAAATATATATACATATCTACCCACTTGAGTTTGGGTACAATCAGCCAACAAGAATCTGAGCCATGACACGAACGTCAACTTGAAGAAAAGCTTTAAAAAATCATACTTGTAAAAATCAAGACTTTGATGTGAGATGATAATTGAGTTATAATGATATCATTTTTATTCCGTTGGATGACTTTTCTCAAGGGGGCAGAAATGAATGTCTTAACATAGATGCAAGAAATCCCATTTAACATATTAGAGCCAACTTTAATTGGTAGAAACATATCCCATTAGAAGAAATAGAAAGATTGCTAAGGAATGGTGGAAATTTCACTTACCTCAATTTTTCTCCTTCAAATGACCAAAGCAAGCATGAATGGCTTCCGAGATCTCCACGAGCATGCTCTCTCCATCACTTTTTATGTATGAATCTGGACTTCTTGTTCTCCAATAGTGGCATGGCATAGAGGGAAGTTGGATGGCCAAGGGTTTCAAGGATCCAACTCTATGCTTGATATTTACTCTCACTGCTGAAGGGGAAAAGAGGTGGCCAAATTCTCTTCTTTTCCTCTTAAATGTTTGCTGCTAGAATGAGGGGGAATTAGGGTTTTTGAAAGCCAACAAGAGGTCCTAGACAATACTTAGCAAGAAGGGGAGCAAGTAATGATTTTATTTTATTTTCCAAAGAAGGGCCCAGCCAAATGAGGGATTGCAGCCATTAGTGATTCTTTCCTAAGTTAATTTGCAGCCAAAAATAAGCAAGGGGGTGGCTGAATGATGAGTGAAAGGGGGCACACCTCAATGAAAGAGGATTAGGTCAAAACTAGGGTTTTGGTTCCTAGGAATTTCTTCTCCTGGTTTACACATTTTGGCACACTAATTTAATTAATTTTTAACTTATAATCACACCAAAATATATTTAACATATTTACAATAAATTCCAATCAATAAAATTATACATTGAAAATAGCATCTATTACTGTTGAAGATATTACTAAAGTACTTTCTAGATGACTCATTGCATCTAACTAGCTCAAGGTCTCTGTGGAGTTAGTCTAGGCCTCCAAACAAATTTTTTGGCTTCTAAATATATCATCTACACCATTATTTCTATAATTAATGACCTTTACTAATCAAAAGTCCAATTGACCTAAAAAAGAAACACCGAGGTGTTACATTTTAGGCCAAGGGGAGTCAACAATATGAATTCCTTACATTCATTCAACTTTGTTGTAGGCCATTTTTTGCTTGTAACTCTAAATATTCAAGATCATGCTTGATTTTTAAAGTTTGTCTCGTGCATTTCTTTACCCCTTACAATTCGGGCCTCTTTAATATTCTCACATGTTGTATATGTGTAGTATTAGTAGATCTTTGCCTCAATAACCCAACCATCTCAAACACATTTGTTGCATTTTCTTCCTTTGCTGTTGCTTCTATTTTATCCATATAACGTCATTGCAAATTTTCTCCATTCTTGTATGAGTACATATCTATTTAACGTCTTCAACTAGACCAAAACCATCTTGAATATCTTGGCACTTCACTGCCTAACACTTCATTGTGTATAGCATGCTTGACCTAATGACCACCTTATAGTATTTATCTTTATGTTTGTGTAGTATTCTTTATTCATGTAGGTCCTGAAGCACTTCTATACTTGACAAAATTCACTTCGATTTGGTGAGTGATATCCATATCAATTTTACTGCTCACCCTATCTATTTAGACCATGGATGGAAATATCACTAAGTTGTGTTCATATCGGTATATGATATATTGGAAAAAAAATTTCTGCAAATTATAACCCTGCAAGGAAATATCGGCCGATATATTGTGTTATATACTAATGCAGCGATATATTACAATTTTATCGCAATATCAAAAAATATCGATACTGAGGAATGATACCGGTATATAGTGGCCGATATTTTGAATATTTGCAGATATTTTATTCAATGATTTAGACCATTGACCCAAAATATTTGAAGAAGTCTTGTCATCTATCAATCTATTTGAACTAAGCTTGAATGCCATTTAGTCTAACTTCATTATACTAATTCTAAAGCCTCTTTCTTTCCTTATAGTTTTAAAACCTTCCTCTTTCTAATTCTTGCTCCAAACATGCAATTTCAACTTAATGCCTTTCTTTATCTCATTTTCCAGTACTGCAACTTGCACAAAGACAGATTATTGTGGATGTTCCTACCTCCTAGTTAGTTTCCAAGTGGCATATGTAATGGCTTAAAGCTTGGGCTTTGTGCAAACCAATTATAACAGTAAAATCCTTTCCTGCTTGTTTCCTCATGCAAGTTATCACTCCATTATAAGTCTCATAACCTGGTGTGTGGAATGTTTTTACTCTTGAATTCTCTGGCAATATGCAGGTTCTTCCTTTTTCCTTAAGTTGCTGCATCGGACTCCCATCAAATAAATAAGTTATGGTTTAGACTTGCCCAGAAGGAATCCAAATTAGTGGTGTGATAGGCTTACCTCGTGCTTAATCTCTTTTCATCACCCTTTCCCACATCTTTATAGTTTGACCCATCAACTTAATAGCTTTGTATGGTTTGATATACCTGAGTTCTTGTAATTGGATATCAACGTGCTCGTTCTCCACTCCTCTAGCAAAAGTGAGGCGATTTGATGCATTAGAATGGATTTGCCCTCTGAATGAGACTCTACTCTAACCTATACAAAAAGAAAAGATTTCTAAAGCACATTGTTTCTTTTGGTGTTGCTCTCTGCCTTTTTCCTTTATCCCTTCCATCTGGAAGGGATAAAAAGGACTTTAATCTTTTTTAATTACATCTGAAATCATGTATCCTTGCTGCTTTAGTTTACTGCTATAGTTTTCTGGTTCATGTTACCTTTTGATGAGGATCTACACAAATTCGAGAAAGTCAGGTGGCTTTCATTTGATATATCTGCCATTTACTCACTTTTCTTTTGGTTTTTTGAAATTTAATTGCATGTGTAAGCTTCTGATTTTCCCCTTTTGGGGTTTGTTTCAGATTGAATGTGTATGAGTTGGTTGAAATGAAAGTTGAAGGAGATGGTAACTGTCAGGTTGGTTGCTCTTCCTAGAAAATTCTCTATCTGGTACCCTTATGTTAAACTGCATGCTCTACTTGGATATTAGGATTTACTTGCTGGTTTTTTGTGTGATAAATACAGTTTGGGTTTGATCTGCTTGATTATGTCTCATCATTTCTTCTTCTTGTTATAGTTCCGCTCTTTATCAGATCAAATATATCGTACTGTAGAGCACCACAATTTTGTCAGACAACAAGTTGTCGTTCAGGTTTGTCAAACTTTACTAATGTAAAGGCCTGGGTTTTGAGAAAATTTGTGTTCTGTTGCAACATTTCTTAGATATATCATGAGTTGCTATCTTCCCTTTGTTGTCATCTCCATGTCATCAGCTCAAGTCTCATTCAGAGATGTATGAAGGCTATGTTCTTATGCCGTATGCTGACTATTTGAAGAAGATGAGCAAGTATTGTATCATTCTGTCTTCTTATGGTTGTTTTTTCCCCTTTCCCCTGTATCTATATATGTAATTAATTATTCTTTTTAAAATATAAATGGAAACAGGAGCGGTGAATGGGGTGATCACGTAACATTGCAGGCCGCTGCTGACAGGGTATTAGTAACTTTCTATTAGTCAGTTTGCATCTCTTCTGGCCATTAGTGATCCTGAAATCACATATTTAACTCTCTCATGTCCTGACTTCAATGTGGCTAAGACATTATGGAGCAATCTGGTTTTTATTTTCCTTAATGGTTGGCTTGCCCTGTCAGTGGACTGAAGTTGCTTTTGGAGAATTCTCTTTGGAAATTAACTTTCAGTTAGCGTGAGAAAGATAAATTCATATATATCGAGATCATATATGTAGTTGATGAGTGGTAAATCAGAAGTTAGCCTGTATTGTTTTCCCTGTAATAAATTTTGGCATCTGATATCAAGCTGTATTAAAAGAATTGCTGGTAAATGATGCTACAAATTGTTATGTAATTTTGTGAACTGAGTGGAATCTTTGTGGAAGTCGCACCTCCAAGGGCGCCATTTCCCATCTATAATTCTCTTTATGGAACCCTTAGCTGGAGATGGTTTCTCTTTTTGTTTAATATTCTTTTGATGAGAGGTAGATTTATAGAGACTATAAACGTCACTTTTAACTTCTCTACAAATTGGCACAGCAAGAAAAAATTAGCTATTATTATTAACACATTCAATTTAAGTTGTCAAGTTACAGACCCATAATTGAAAATTTCACTGCCTTAAAAAGAGCTACCTCCCCTTTGCTCAAAATTGGATTTCTTGATTCCTAAAATTTTTGAAGTAAAATTTGGAAGATACTAGATTAAAATCTTGATTAACGACAAAACCTCTTTAGAAAACCTTTGGCTACTATGAACTCTTAACTTAGTATATCATATCTTTCCTCATCTCCAGCTTTGGATTACCGAAATCCTTGTTCAATTTCAATCTCTCCTCTCCTTTACATGCTGGTAAAATGATATAAAAAATTAGCCTAATCAAGTTACTATGCAAGCTCCTTCCACCTATTTAAATGTGTTCTCTCTAAATAATTTGTTTCATAATTGATCGTTGAAAGCTAGTTCATGGTTTAATCCTCCAAACGGCACTCCCAATCCAAACTTAGCATAATGTATGTGCAACCAAATGAACAACTATGATTAGGGATGATAAGTTGATCCATGTCTGGCATGAAGCTATCACTAATTGGTAGTTTTAAAGCTTCTCATTGGGTTTTAGGGGTAATTTTTGTGGGAATTTGTAACTAACCATCCTGATACGGGCTGTCTGGTGAGGGTGGGAAGTGGGAAAGAAGTTGTCTGGCTTCTAGGGTGTTGAAGGGCAATAATATACCAAGTCCATATTGAAAAAGAGAGAGTATGACAGGCCCATATAAGTGGGATATGGAAACCACCATGTGAGGTGCCTTTGGGCAAAACCGTTGTTATTCGAAGTTGCTGTAGTTACTCTTACACATTTATTGCTTAAACAGCAACTTTGTAATCAACCAGTTTTGGATAACTCTTTCGCCTTGGATTGTGCCATTTACTTCTAATGATGTTGGTCTGCAGGCACTGATCACATCTCTCTTCTCCCAAGAAATGGGCAACTCCAATTTCGCCCTCTTAACGTATATTTAGTATGAAAAGCGACATTGATGGAATGTAACAAAGGAAAAGTGGAAATGGTTAAAACAAAAGGGGAAAAAGAGGATTGCTTACTAGAATACCTGCTAATGTTGTAAGATCAGGGACTAGATCCATCCTCACTCATTGAGAGGAAATGTATGGTCATTGGATGGCCAAGATGCATTTGAGAATATCTGATTCTGTGTTAGAATTATTAAATAGTTGGAATCAACCCTTCCTCTATTTCTTTTCCTTCCACGACGTCCTATTGTGTACCATACAGCTTATATGTATTATATATTTTCATTTAGTCTATTGGTTTTCTTGAGTTCGCTAAATACTATCCGTCTCTGATTGCAGTTGTAATTTTGGGTTACTTGGTTTGTTATTAATATCCATTTCATTGCAGTATGGTATCAAGATATTTGTGCTGACATCATTCAAGGATACGTGTTACATTGAAATTCTTCCACGAACTCAGAAGTCAAACAGAGGTAAGGATTTGAAGGAACTGGTTATGGTTTTTAACAGTACTAAAGGCTTTCTTTACAAAAGAAATATATATATATATATATATATATGCCAAGTGATGCATCTAAGGATTATAAATGAGGATAAACTATCAACATTTTTAGAATTTTCAGTCAATCGGAAAAGTCCCTTTATCCTAAAGGTAAGAGATTTGGGTTACTTCTCCTCAAGGACTTGAAAGGATATCGCTCCTCAAATGCTCTCTTGTTTTCTGCTTCCAACAGCTATAACAAAGCAAGACAGCTGATAAGTGTTGCCTCCTTATATTTCTTCCAAATTTTCCTAGCCAAAGATTAAGCTCTTTTGTAACTGATTTTTAATATTACATTGTTTTGCCTTCAAGTCTGTAGACCACAACCCTAACACTTCTTGCTACAATGGCTAGAAGATTATAGATAGTTTCTTCAACCTCATTGCACAAGAAAAACAGATTGATAAGCATCTTGCTTCTATTTTGCTTTTTTTTCTTTTTGGCTGTTGTATTAATGTAACATAAAGATTGTTCCATTGTGACCGAAATGCCATAGGTTCAAAACCACAAAAGCAATCACTCGGTATTATAGAGATTAGACTACATATATCTTATCCTATCTTGAGCCAGAAATTCGGAAATCCTCGTGCATTAATCTATTCCTGTCAATGATAATTAAAAGGTGATGGAGCTTTGATCTTTCAAATAGCTATCTGAAGAAGGTACATATTTCTTATCCGAAGTTTTGGACAATAAGATCATCATTGCCTAGGGGTAATGAGTATCTGTAATCTACACGTGGTTTGGAGCATTGCCTAGGAGTGGCAATCGGAGTAGTGTTCTCTCTTTCTCCTCTAAGGTAGGTCAATTTTAGGTTTTTGTAATGTAACAAGTTTTGACAAATATGCTTAATAATTTAAATCATTGTTGTTTTTGGGTTAATTGGTGCATTGCTGAGTTTGGGTATCTGCTGTTTAATTCAAGTTGGATCTAGTTGCATTATTGTCCCGTGCCAAGGGTGACCAATTTATGATCTTATATCATGTTTTGGTTGTAACCCTGGTTGTTGTGGTATCTGATTTCATTGTGTCCTGTTTCTTAACTCAGATAATGTAGATGGTGTTGTTATTCTGCACTGTCCTTGGATAGTTCCATTCATAGTCTAAACACTTGATTTGGAGGTGTTTCCTATTTCATCTTTGCTGGAAAACTTGCTATGCCAATCTGATCATCTTACACTAAGAGCTGTTATCCCTGTGTACTGAAATTCATAGTCTTATGTTTGAGGCAGAGACGGCTCTGTTTGTTTGGACTCTCTGATGACTAGTTCTTAAGGAAAAGTATGACATGAAAGGCAAAACGATCCCTAAATCGTCTATCTTGGGATATATATTGCGACTTATTCTTCACTGGGGTTTACTTTCAAGTTTCTTGAGAATCTCTTTGCAATATGCTTAGGAAAAGCAGGCAATAACTAGGAGAGCTGTTAGGATCCTCCCCATCCATCCAACTTCTAATTCTAACCATTGAGTGGGTTGAAAGAGCCTAACAGCACTCGATAACTAGAGTGACAGGCCTCTTGGTTTTACAAATCTTTGCTCCATGTCCTGATTATGGTTTTGTCCCTTGTTTATTTAGATCGATCTCTGTTATCCATTTAAACTTCAAAATGTGGGAAATTCAGGTCATGCATGACACAAATATACTGGACCACACTCACACGGATATATGATCATACTAAATAACAGTGGATCGAATGTATGGTCACGATTCTTCCTTGAAGCCTTTCCCTCTGTGTAGTGTATATCCTATGTAACATTACACAGAAATTCATAAATTTAAGTCATTTTTTTTATCGAGTGCCACCAGCTTTTTTTTTCTTCTTCTTCTACTGGCTTGATTAAAGTGATCAAGATGTAAGAGATGCTCATTAGTTGTCGTGGTCTTTTAAAATTTTGTCATCAACCTTTTGCTGGAATATTGTGTTAGGATTCTCTTAAGATCCCTCACTTTGAGGCATTGTCACCATAGATGAAAAAAATCAATTGATATATATCGGTATGAGGTCCTCTCGATTCCCATATTTCTCAATATAGCAACTATATCGTAATATGTTGTTTTATCAGTGATATATCTTTTAATATTTTTCCGTTAACTTATTTTTTTAGATTTTTTTTCTTTTGATATATCCAATACTGTTATATATTGTTTGACGTGTCTGATATCAATATAATCACGACTAGTCCTAATACAGATGCCGGTATTTTCATTAATGATTGTCACATTTCAAATACTCCTCTACAGATATTGGAGGATGGTCAATTGCTCAAGCATTATTGCATCTCTTAATTGATTGCGTTATATATATTTGTTGTTCCTAATGGACTTTTATAACCATGATATTTATGTATTCCTATAATCTTGTGTCCATGCAGTTATATTTTTGAGCTTTTGGGCTGAGGTGCACTACAACTCAATTTATCCTGAAAGAGGTAATGCATTAAGTTTCGTCCCTATTTGTCCAGTGCCATTATTGATTTTAAGCTTCGAGTTTGAAAGATTAGTACTATGTTGTAGCAGGCTTGCTTATACGCATGCTGCAGCCGCCTGTTCATCCCTAACTTATGTCATAAACCATCTTTGTTCTCTGCTCACTAGAATTTCAGTCACCTTTTCTATATCTTACGTTTCATGCCTTTGTGAAGGAATCTTGAAGAGAAATAAATGAGAGTCCACTTCACTTTGTAGTTGTTTCAGACGAGTCTGGTTAGGGTCCTTTCAATTTTTTTTCCTTCATTCCATCAACTTAGACAGTTAAAATTTTGATTATATATTAAAATATATTGGACCCATCTCATAACCCCAGCGGTCTAAATTGTCGAGACAGAATTCTTACTTATAGGAGTACAGTAAGATTCTAAACAGCTCCCGTTTCAGGCATAGGATACATGTCTGTCCCCGGCATTCAGGTGACAAAATACCCATAATTCGACTCGCACATTTTGATGCAGACATAAAAAGCCCCCACCCGCTGCCGGGGCCGTGCAGACGTTGGTATCCATGGTGTGTTTAACAGAGTAGATATGGAAAAGGATGCATATCTACTCTCGGTCGCAAAATGACCTCTTTTCTTGTCATAATGATGGATCATCACCCTTTCAAATTCCTTATTTTTTTTAAGGTTATTCTAAGTAATACATTATTTTACAGGAATTTCAATTTTTGTTTTTGTTTTTTTTCTATTTGACATGTCCAGATCTTCCGGTGGCCGAGACAAAGAAGAACTGGCGGCAATGGTTGTTCGGACCATAGCGGCTGATTAAGATTATATACTTTACTGACAGGGTTGACAGTTCCTCTTTTATCTACTGGTGCTGAAGTCTGCATTACTAATCTCTTATTTGTTGAATATATAACTCAAAAATCATATAGTAGTAATTGAAGTATTCCCTTTGTGTATAGATCTCTCTCCATTGTTGTTCTGTCAGCTTTTGCAGGACGGACTTCTGACAGTTTTGGCATCACAGAATGTAAATTGCAGCTGTTTATGGTTCAATAGCATGTTCTTTTGTATATAGTCTGAGATCTGAAGACTTTAGGGTATGTTTTAATTGTAAAATTAGAATTAGAATTTAAAAATGTAAGTTTAATTTTAATTTTACTAGAATTGAAATTTAATAGAATTTAAATTTTATTGTTTAGATTGTTTAAACTGTTATAATTTTGATAGATAAAATAAAGTTAAGATTTAATTAATTCTTTAATCTATATCTATAAGTAGTTTAATATGTATTTTAAAATTTTTAATATAAGAAAATTGATATAATGTGATTTTAAAAAATTATTTTTGGATATGTATGTGATATTATGTATACATATAATGTTTAATATATATTTAACTTTTAAATTTTTAAATAATATTTTTATATAATTTGTTTTAAAAATAAATTAAATATTAAAATTATAATCGATTCATTTCAATCTGATCTAAATATTTAAAAATAAAAAGTTATATTTTATTTGTTTTACCCTATCTAATTAGATGATATTAATTACAATTTTTTATTATAATTTTGATTTTATCATTATAATTCATTATTCTATCCATAAAAATTATTTTTTTAAACTTTGAAATTTAAAATATAGAATTAGAATTTTAATTTTATCTCTTATTAATAATAAAAGTTAAATTTAAATCTGAAAATTTAATTTTATATTTAAATTTTATGGTCCAATTTCATAAAGTAAATGGGGCCTCAATAATTTTTCCCTATGATTAAGGGCTTGTTTGGCATTTCTAAAATACTTTGTGGGTGTAAATGAGAATTAGAAAACAAAATTGACTATAATACATTTTATAAATTATTTTACTTCCCAAAGATATTTATGTTCAAAATTAAATTTGTGTCAAATTTATGTAAAAATTTATCATCACTAAATCGGGCTAATTCGAATTCGGTCAGGTAGATATTACTAAAAAATGATAAACGTATCCATTTATAATTAAAATCAGTTCAATTTAGACTCAGTATGCTGATATTTTTTATCTTTAAATAATTTATATAAAATTTTTATATTTATATTAGAAATATTTTAAAAATTATAATATTTAAACAGAAATATTAATTGAAGATTTAAAATAACAAATCTTTAAATAAAAACTATTAATTGCAAAAAAAACAATTTATTGAAATATTTTTTTTAAAAAAATTAGTATTTATTTGACATAAAAGACATGTTCATATATATTTTTACCGATGACTATCCCTATTTTCGATATATACAGGTCAAAATGTTAATCATATTTGCCTATAATGTTCATATATCTCAGCCATATGTCATAAAATTTAATAATTACCTCTGAAAAAATAATTTTTAAAAAATATTTTGAAACATTTTAAAAACTGTTCCTCAATAATTGATATATTTTTACGATGATACAGAACTTAATATACTACAAATATTTTAGCAATAACAATAGGAATTCAGTTTAAATCAGTATAACACCACACTTAGAAATTCGATAGAAAAATTGGATAGGTGCTGGTGCCTGCGGCAAACCCTAAGGAACAGAGAAAGACAAGAAGGCAGTGATGATAATAATTAAATATACATATATATAATTTTATAATATGAATATTTTATTAATTTAATATTTTTTTAGGAAAAAAATATTTTATAATTTTTGAATCATATAAAATAAGCACACGACCCAACGGCTCATGGTTGCAGGAGGTCGTAGACAGATTCGATAGTAGAGGACTGGGCAAAATGAGAACTTGGGGAGACCCAATTCTTATAAAAAAATAAATAAACTTATTTTTTTTTAATTTTAGCCGTATATTTTAAAATAAATAATTATAATTTAATTATATTTTAAAATAATCAAATTATAATTATTTATTTAAAAATAAAAAATTTAAATAAAAAAATGAACCTCTCCATCCTTTTAAGAACCGGAGGAGCCTCCTTCAATCTCACAAAATGACAACCTAAAAAAATATAGATTTCAGACCAACAATGGCTCCGCTCCATATGGCTCAAGCAGCAGCGCCTTGCTCCCTGATATAATTAAACCTTACGATAGCGTATGTACAGACACCGAGCTTGTATAGTCATGAAGATAGATCCGATTCCAAGTTACTGTATGTAATGGTAAATACTTACAGACACTCCAACACAAGCACATGTAAAGGTGGTTCCGAGCAAATGATGGAGAGATTAGAAGCAACCGATCACTCGGAAGCAACCAGTTTTGCAGGCTCTTTGGGCACGGCTTTCGAAAGTGAACCCCGAGTCCATCTCTTTAGCATCTCTAAAGCAGCCTCAGGCTGATCCATTGGAACCATATGGCCCGCATCATGGACCTGTGAATTGAGAAAGAGGTTAACCCATGCTCCGAGTTTAGCTACAGGATAGGTGTAGACGAGGAACCTAAAAGGAAAGGAAGGAGATCTAACCATAAGGAAACTAAGAGGGCCGTTGCTCTTTAAAATTCCTGCAGTGACGCCATTCACTTCAAAAGGAACCTCTGCCGATGCACCAAAGTCCTTCTGGCCGCTCCATTCCATGGCATGCACCCACCTCGAGTTACCTGTTTGCATCACAAGAACAAGATCATATTGACCGTAAATCAATATTGGGTTATTTACACGGATGAAGTAGATTGCATAAAACAGAAAAAATACCAAAAAGAACGGCTGAAATTTCAGCTTGAATCTAGAGGTAGAGAATTACATTTCAGGATTGAGGAACTTACCGAGCCAGTTGCAAATTAGATCGTACTCCCCGGCATAAACAAGCAGCTGGATTCCATCCTCGAGGAGAGCCGGGATACCCGCTTCGAGATTCCGCATCCAATCCACTAGCATAGCCTGATACACTGTAGGGCTGCAAGAGACGAATTCTCTATCCCCAACTCCTAGAGCATTCCTCACGGATTTCTCATTCAGGAGTTTCTCCAAGTTTGAGAAGTCATAGCAGAGCCTTCCCTCACACTTCTTCCTGATGTCATAGTACTGCAAAACGATTCACAAGACTCCTCCCGGCTTTAGAATGACACTTCAAAAGCAGGGAAACTGTTTCTAATAGAAGATGTTGGCATTTATTTAACTAAAATATAATCAGAGATCTTTGTAAATTTACACAATTTTGATTGCCTAGTTCTCAGTTCTAACATTCAAACATAACATATCAATTTTAGAGACATTCACACATTAAAATGAGGAAACAAAATGAGGGCGGTGATCACAATCTTCATTTTGATTTAAAAGAAGAGCATTCATTGGGAAGTTCTTTGTTGGTAGTCCGCTTTTGTTTGGGGTTGTAGCACCATAGTTAGGTGGTCATTCACAGTTGTACATCTTGCAAACCAAACAAAAAGTATTTGATAGGTTTCCTCAATTTTACTACTCTCTGTAGGTTTACAATGGTTTTATTTCTCTATAATTTTGCTCATTGAATTTTAAACCAAACACACTAACACATCAAATATTATCTTTGTGCCCAAAAAGGAGCCACGGACTAATGACAGATAAGCTGATGTGGAAAAGTTTCAATAAAACAAAATGTTTGGGTAATCCTCAAGGGTGCCCCCACCCCCAACAAAGAGAAGAAAAGCAAGAGTGAAAAGACAAGCTTCTTACGTTAGTATCACCCGCAAGTGCCATAATACTACTGAATATGGTACCACAGACCAAGTAAGCAGCCATGCACGAGACGGTACCATCAGTTCCTAAATAAAACAAAACAAAAGAAAAAAAAAATTTCCATGCTTCAGCACGAACTTGTTAGCAGAGCTTATCGGCCCCGGCAAAAATAGCTAAGAAACAAGCCTCTCAAAATAAAATTTAATACGAATTATTTAAAAAAAAGTAAAATCTGAGTCTCATTCAGCCGAAGAGAACTCAGAAAAGGAAGAGAGATGAATATGATGAAAACTTGCCACAGAGTTTTACTGCTGTTTCACACACAGGAACTATCTTGTTGATGCTATCATATGCAGGTTTCTTGATTAATCCCATGTCCAATGCATAATCGGTGTATGCTTGATACTGGATTCCAGGTTCAGTCAAACCATTCCCAATCGCAAATCCCTGCTCCAAGAAGAAATTCAGCATTGGTAAGTCCAGAGCAATCAGGGAATCTGGATCAGCAAAATGTTCAATTGCAAACCTTCAGGTTGATAAGAATTCCATCATTAGCTTTGTTTCCCCGGTGGATACGAGCAGCAAAAGCAGGAATGTAATGGCCGGCATATGATTCTCCAGTGATGTAAAAGTCATTGTTGGCATACTCTGGATGCGTAGCAAAGAATGCCTAAAATCAGAAGAAAAGGTTCAAAAGGTGACAGCTAAGTCATATGCACATGCATTGGCCTGGATAGTAAGCACAAGATGATAGCAAGAAAGCTACAAACAAATCTACAATCAGCCAGTATACAATCAAGCAAAATAACATTGTTTAAGACAAGGCCAACAAGCAACTGGCTTCTTTTTTAGGACACGGATGAAAATATTGGTATCCGTATCTTACATATTGGCATAGATATATCGAGAAAAAATATTTTTTAAAATTATAAGTTGACGGGAATATATCAACTACATATCTGATCGCCAATCGGCAACATAACACAATATTGTCGCCATATCGGAAAACATTAGTATTAGGGGGCTTTGAGACCGATATTATCGGCCAATATTTTTATCTATGTTATGTACAAAAGGAACAAAAAAGACTAATCATAGATCAGCTTATCAACATGCCATTCATCCGATCCTTGCTGCTCAAAACCATTGCAAATGAAGTTCCTTAAAAATCTAAATCTAAGGACGTGTCTCGTCCAGACTACAAGTAAAGATTTGATACCTACCTAGTCACTAAATAAGAGAAGGGAGAAAGCTTAACAAAATGTTTATTTTGAAATTTGAACTTTTGAAGTATTCCTGTTTAAATACTTGTATAGAAGACCGATAGAAAAATGCAAATCCTTGGTCTCATCTACTTGTCCCACAAGGATAAGAGTGGTGTCTGTTCCAAGACACTTCTCGTGCTTGCTAGAGAACAGACATGTCAAATACTTGCTGAACACAATAACTAGAAACTTTCAAGTTTCTATGCAGTTTTCATTTACATAGACTCACTTCTTGAGAACCTTGACAAACTTGACAAGCCAAACAGCAAAGTTAAAGGATTTCATAGTAATATACATTTTACAAACACTGAAATGATTGATGCTATCAAAGTGTAAATTCCCCATGATTTGAAGGCTATAATAAACACAACATATTCATAGGGATGACAGGGTAATCCCTGTGTCAAAGAAGGAATTAAACGGCATATTTCTCATCTAAATTGTTTTTTATTAACTTTTTGGAAATTTTCAAATATCAAAACACATAATGCAATATGAGAAAGAGAATACATATGAAAGATGTATCGCTTATGGGAAAAGAGATAATATAACAGCTTCACACTTGAGAAAATAATCTAGCTGAAAGAGATTATTTTGCTTTTTATCTTTTGGGTGGAGGGGAACAGTGGTGTTAAGGTCAAAACGACATACTTGCAAGAAGTCATATAGGTCATTACTAACACCATCTTCAGAATGACGAATGTCACGTCTGTCTGTGCTGTAGCTAAATCCGGTCCCAGTAGGTTGGTCAACAAATATGAGGTTTGAAGCCTGCAACATTATCACACTCTTTAAGTTAGCATTTTACAAATAAATCCAAAAGCTACAAAAGCGTGGATAAAAAAGGGGAATTACAATAACTAAAGTGCTGTTTCATCTAATGCAGCAGCAAGCAATACCACAGACTTATCAAATCATTGAGCACTTTCATATGCCTACAAGAAAATATTGGGAACCAAAAAAAAAAAAAAACTGAGATGACAATGAAGTATATACTATGCTTCCATAAACAAACTTTAGATTCACATGGCACAAAATGACCAAAGCATGTCCCATGGAGAAGGAACCATGTGACCACGCATATATGTAACTTGTTGATTCACCATTGTTCTTTTTGTTTAGCCCAGCTTCCAAAGGTTGGAAATGCTACTTCACCACTTGTCCCTAGAAGGAAATATTACTCCACTTGCTTTTTCTTGGATTGTTCTCCACTTCAAAAACATGAAGGTTTTAAGGCCCAGAACTTTTGAAGGAAGCAATCCTTTGGAAAGGATTGATATGGCAAGTCTTTGTATATGACTCCAGCATTTGTCATTGTTCCAATTTTTTATCCTTCCATCACTGAAAGAGAAATGAACTGCTTCAGCAGATTCCCAACGGTGGAAATTAATTCAGGAACTTCATTTTATTCTCCTAACATCAAATAGGTTAGAAGGGACGGTGGATACCTCACTTTCAATTAGATATTAATCAGTTTTTATCTTTCATATGCTAATCACATGATTAAATCACAAACTAGCAGAATACTTACCCTGTCAAGACAGTACCAATATCATATGGCAAAAAGGAGATGGTTGATCAGACCGTGTGATTATCGAGGATAGGTTGATAAATTAAAGACAGAGGTAAGACTACAGTAATCAGAAAGTGAATAAGCACAAGCATAAACCAAAAACTGCTTGAGACTGCTATATTAGTAACCAGGATGCCTGCAGAACAGGGAACAAATATTCATGCTGCTACTGGGAGACGAACAAATTATTGAAATGATCTAATTTCATCACCCAATAATAAGGAATGTAAACTTTCATAAACATTTTTCTCAGTATTTAATAGAGAAAGAGAGCAGAACACTTAAACCGACTCTTGTGCTCCCATCATTTAGGAGGCCAATAGGATTCAATAAAACAATAGCATTATCCGGATTAGTAGTTTTATCACATGTTCCACCTCAAGTCATTTTTAGAACACACTAAGACAGTTCATCCAAAACCTATCAGGCATGTGCTCGACTAAATAGTCAAAGTAATACTACAGTAAGTCAAAAGGCGTACTACTTCGTTCATCGTGCAATATTCATAATCCATACAGGTTCCTGCTGTTGTTAAGATAACAATTTATTATATAATGTGAAGGAACTAGCACCCACACTACGACTCACAGAACTTACATTGCGCCATGCTAATTTTACTCGCACAATTTCCAGAACAATATTAAATTGATAAAATTAAGAAAAATGAAAAGGAAAAGCCATGGTTTCTCCATAATAACATGAAATGTGGTGAAACAAAACAACTGACACTGTCCTAGATTATTGAAAATTACTCTCTCATAGTGCACAAATGAAAAATGCAAAAGAACAGACAAGAGGCATACCTGGTCCCAACCATATTCATTCCATACAAGAGACATGTTATTTGCAATTTTAAATGGCCCATTTTCATAAAATAGAGCCAATTCGCTGCTACAACCAGGCCCTCCAGTTAACCATATAACAACTGGGTCCTCCTTGCTGGAGCGTGACTCGAAGAAAAAGTAGAACATCCTAGAAACAAAAATGAGACCCTTCAACATAATGCATGTGCTAGAAACAATCCCAAGACAATCGAACATGGCAAATTTATTCAGTTATAACATAAGTAATGCAACTGAGGCTGCTCAATCATAAAAGATTATCATAAACTTGGAACAATTAGTTCCCCCAAGGAAATCAACATCTGTCCACCAAAAAAAAAAAAAAAATCAAACTTTATAAGACGAGGACATGCTTAAGGGCCAAATGGTCTTCCCCAGGGTACCACCGTGGGACATAGAGGATTGAGTCAGCAGAACAATCTTGAGCAGAATGTCCTCATTAAGAATGGATGGTCTATGCTATTTTAGTTATAAACACAGGACTTGGTAATGTTAGGCACTCGTAACAAAAATGACAATGAATTCTTGAGAAGCCACTCTCCCTATAACTCTCATCTCTTGTTGAGACTAGCATCAACACTGAGAACGATACACAATCCAACTCATCTGACAAGCTTAGTCAACTATTCAACCAGGAAATCCGTCTTAGTTCTAGGAAACTCTTGCCCCTATAAAATACCTACCATTCTCCTCTTATCAATTACGCATAAAAGATGCGCATCCATCGTCCGCGAGTCTGTGACATCTCAATGACAACCGTGATGCAATTTTAGTTATAAACACAGGTCTTGGACAGTATAGGAGACTCAAAATTCTTTGAACCAGTATAAACTCTCCAGTAACCACTCTGCCTATACCTCTTTTGACCAAAGAGCATGTCCTGCCTAATGTCACTTACTCTGAGTTGACAAAAATTCATCACATCATCTCTTGTTGAAACCAGCATCAATAGTGAGAACGATACACAATCCATGTCATCTGACAAACTTAATCAAATACCTCACCAGGAAATCAGTCTTAGTTCCAGGAAGCTCTTGCCCCTATAAAATACCTACCATTCTCCTCTCATCAATTACCCATAAAAGATGCGCATGCATCATCTGCGAGTCTGTGACACCTCAATTAGAAATGGTAAAATATAGCAAATTACCAAAAAAAGGTGGCACATGAGGTTTCCCATGTTTCGGGATTTAGAAAAGGTCTTCCGTATACAGCCTTAGCCCTAAACTATAGAGAGACTGTTTTCGTGGTTTGGAAATTCACGGAGAAGCATAATGAATAATGGAAAATTTGTCGTACACTTTAGCAGATCCAATACGGACAAAAGCAAGGCTAGCATCATTTATTTGCCAAAACGTACAACATGGAAGAATATATCCGAGAGCTCCTCTTCCACTCGCTACAAGACACAGTTAGAAACAAAGATCTCCGTATCACTGGAAAAGGAAAATAAACCATGCTGAAGACGGAATAGAAAACATAGAGTGATCTATAGTTTCCTATAATACCAGTAAACCCGACCGAAAAGGTAACACAGGGACATCTTTTCTGTTTCACTGTATCGTAGGAAACAGAGAGAGAAACAAAATTAACAAAGAATACTTAATAGTCAGCAAAATCATCGGTAATTAAACTGAGAATACGTAACATTTAAAGACGAAATCCTACACGAGGAGTAAGATGACTAATCACGAAATCATATTCCCCAAAAAATTCAGACAAATTAAGCAAAGATTGACAGAATATCATGCAAATTTAGATCATATTGTCGATTATTCCGGGGTTTTAACTGGACCTCGCATTGTGGGAGTGCTCAATCTTATAGTAACCGGCATGGTGACCTAGGTCTTCGACAGAGACACCACCGCTGGCATCGTTTAAATTGGGAAACCTGAACCTCTTTTCAACGAGTCTCGGACCGGCGGGAGGCGACGAAAGTCCATCGGCGCCATCGACGATGTTGACCGACTCTTTGGGGAACAAATTTAGCTCTCGGATTAGTTTCTCCGCTTGTAACGACGGAAAGTTCGCAACTGAAGGCAGGCGTAGGTTGTCGGAGAAGGAAAATCTCGCAGAAGAGAAGGGAGAGAAAAGGAGAAAAAATATGGAGAGAGACAGTAGCTTCTCCATCTCGGATTCCGATTGCAGATTGGGAAATGGTTGTTGAAGTTTTTGACGGGATGGATGAAATGAAGCGGTCGACCGGAGACGTGACTTGTACGAAAAGTCTAATTTATTTATTAGGTGTTGTTTACTTAAAAATGACATTTTTTTAATTTGTCGAAGGCATTTTTTTTATTGTATTCTTACAAATTAAATTAATTGCATTAATGTTTGTAATGGCATGGAAATGTAAATTCAATTTGGCCAGTTTAATTTATGAAATTGAATTCTAAAATTATAATTAGAATTACTATTTTAGGTATAATTTTATTTTTATTATTTGATATTATAGGAAATTAAAATTCTATTCTATGTTTTAATTTTATAGAATTAAAAAATAATGTATAATATTTTTTTATAATTTTTAAGTGTAGAATAAACAATTATAATCATGATATTAAGAATTATTTATTAATCAAATATGATAAAATTAAACAAGTAAAATTATTGGATAAGTATTTTTGATTGTTTTAGTTGGGTAGATGTGGATTAGTTATAATTTTATTTTTTTAAATTATATAAAAGTGGTATTTAAAAATTAAAATCTCACATTCTAATAAAATAATATTGTCTAAAGATCTTAAAATAATATACATCTATAAAATATTGTCTATATATAAAATGAGATTTTTAGAATTATATTATATCAAATTTTATATAATAAAAATTTAAAATTTATATTGGATTATTTAGTTTATTCATTTTTGTATGTGGATTGAGAAATTAACAATACCTTAATTTTATTTTTCTCTAAAAAATATAATTTTTAATAATTCAAATAATAAATTTAATTTTATCTAATTTTAATTCTAATAAAATTGAAATTATATCTATATTTTAAAATTTTTAATTATAATTTTATAATATAATAAATCCAATAATTTTGTGATTATTTTTTATTAAAACTTTTGATTGTGTGCCAAAAAGTAGTATAAGCTAAAAAGGTTTTTCCTACTTTATTTGTCAATGACCTATTTCAACCCTACAAACCTTTTCTATAGATAATTAATTCAATGATCAAATGCTATTTTTATATTAATAATTTATAAATTTTTTGTTATTACACAACTATGAAAATCATATAGGGGGAATGAGTAGCGAGTAATTACCCATTAAAATATATTAAAAAAATACTATCAAATAATATAATATTTTATTTTAAAAGATAACTCGAGAAATGCTAAAAACTTTTATTGATAATTCAGTTCTCTCATTTTAGATTTTTTTATATTCTTTATAATGAATATTTCATCCTAATTATTTGGATGATAATAATTTTAAGATAAGTCTAACATATTTTAATACATTATCAAATTATTAAGTATCTGATATTAAAGTGTCTGCAAATTAATTCCTATGAATAGAGAATGCTTCATAATCCAATAATATTATTAGGATTGACTGTTTAAAATGACACATTCTTATTTAATTATTATTTAAAATTATTTATATTTATAATACTCATTTGTATTATTTATTTATATAATAAAATCTCTAATCTGAGTTATGTAATTACAAATCATTTAATTATATCAGTACATATTATACCAGCCTATTAAATAAAGTAACTGATTA
>JAOVVI020001165.1:9561-24000 GCA_028571085.2 Nepenthes alata | reverse complement strand
CCACTGTATGGCCTAGACAACAAACGAGTGGCTGTCTAAGGAACGATACATTTAGAGGTCATCCTAGGCACGTACCCTAGGATGGCGAGTCATATGATCTCCTTCTTGATCATTGACCTACTTTCCGTATACAATGCTATCTTAGGCTGGCCGCGCATAGTAGCGTTTGGAGCAGTCATCTTAATACTGCATTTAAAAATGAAGTTTCCAACAGCATACAGTGTCGATAAAGTGCTGGGTGACCAAGTAATTGGGCGGACAGGTTACATGTCCCAGATTGTACCAAGCGACGATGTAAGGCTTATAGGAGAGCTGGACCATCGAGATGAAGTGACCTTCCAGCAGGCACAGTCTGGCGAGGCCACCGATCCAGTACCCCTGAATCCAGAGGACCCAGAGAGGTGCGTATAGATTAGGGGCTCACTCGCTGGACCCCTGCATGACGAGATGATAGCATTCTTGAGATAAAATGCTGATATCTTTGCGTGGACACCCGCTGACGTGCTTGGGATCCAACTGGAGTAATGGTCTACATGCTGGGCCTCGATCCCGACCGTAAGCCTATCAGTAGAAGCGGAGGAGGAACCACTCCATGGAGAAACTCATAGCCATTTGACTAGAAGTGAAGAAACTGCTGGACGCTGTCTTCATCAGAGAAGTCTAGTATCCAGATTGATTCTCCAACGTCGTCCTGGTAAAGAAAAGTAACATGAAATGGTAGATGTGCGTCGACTTCATCGACATCAATAAAGCCTACCCAAAAGATAGTTCCCCTTTGCCCAGAATCAACTTATTAGTGGACTCGTCTTCTGGATACGAGCTGCTGAGTTTCATGGACGTATACTCGAGCTACAACTAGATTCAGATGAGCCTAGAGGACGAGGAGCACACCTCGTTCATGACCTACCAAGGCACCTACTACTATAAGGTCATACCATTTGGTCTAAAGAACGCAAGCGCCACTTATAAAAGGCTCGTGAGCAAGATATTTGAGAAACAAATCGGCCGCAATATGGAGATGTACGTCGATGACATGCTCGTCAAGAGTAAGACCGCCAATGATCATATTCGCGATTTGGCTGTGTCCCTCAAGGTGTTCTGTGCACACTAAATGATCAGGCTGTGTCCCTCGTCAGGGCACTCATCTTTTTTGCCCTGAAGGAGAGACCCTATTTCCAGGATTGAGCGGTCATTTTGACCAACCAGCCACTGAAGAGTATCCTCTAGAAACCTAATATTTCTAGATGGCCGGTTAAGCGGGCCATTGAGTTGGGAGAGTTTGACATTGAATACCGACCTAGACCAGCCATCAAGGGGAAAGCATTGGCCAACTTCATTGTCGAGATCACAACCTCAATCATCGATGAGTACCCCACTGAGGACGCAAATCACCACTTGGAAGAGCATCCTTAACATGGACGGATCGCCTACCAACTCAGGTAGTGGTGCCGGAGTGGTCCTAAGGACCCCAGACAGGTTTGTAGAGAAGTACTCCCTTAAACTCAATTTTTCGGCTACCAACAATGTTGTCGAGTATAAAACCTTATTAGCCGGATTACGACTAGCCAGATAGTGCTCAATTGGGCGGCTAACCGTCTACAGCAACTCAAAGCTAGTTGTTAACCAAACTAACGGGAGTTTCGAGGCGTGTAACCCTCTCTTGGCCAAATACCTAGCTAAAGCAAAGGATGTCATCCAGAGATTTGACAAGTTAAACTTGGTCCATGTCCACAAAACTGAGAACTAGAAGGCTGACAAACTTGCTAGAGCAATAGTGGCTAAAAACCTAGAACAGTACTCGATGGACATGAGAAAAGTCTTGAGTACTCCTAGCACAGAGAAATAGGAAGCAATGCAAGTCTCTGATGCCAAAAATTGGATGACACCATACTGAATATATCTGGCAGGTGGAGCACTGTCAGATAACTTGAACGAAACTAAGCAGATCAAGAAGACGGGTGGATGGTACACCATAGTCAACGGACAGCTATACCGCCATGGATACTCGACTCCGTACCTCAAATGTCTTACACCTGAGGAGGCCGACTACGCTTTGAGAGAAGTCCTCTTTGGGATATGTAAATCGCACATTGGTGGCAAGAATCTAGTGTTCAAAGTCATCCACCAGGGATATTACTGGCCAACAATGAGGAAGGGTGCCCCACAGTTTGTGAAGATGTGCGAGAGCTGCCAACTCCATGGCAATCTTCACCACCAGCCGCCCGTAAAGCTGAGATCGCTTCAAGCTTCTTGGCCTTTCATGCAATGGGGGCTCGATATTCTTGGCACATTTCTCATCGCGACTGGGTAAAGAAAGTTCATCATTGTGGACATTGACTACTTCACCAAACGAGTTGAAGCCGCCCCGTTGGCTAATATCATCGAGCACAATGCCTTGGAATTTGTCCGCCAAAACATACTGAGTTGATTTGGCATTTCCGATGCCATCATGACTGACAACGAAACCCAATTATTGGGAAAGCGCTTTACCAAATATTACACTAATTTGGGCATCAAACTAGTCCATCCTTTGGTAGCATACCCCCAGGCAAAAGGATAGGTGGAGGTCACCAATCGTACGCTACTCCACGGTCTAAAGACCAAACTGGAGGACGCAGGGGCTCCTGATCACGAGTTGCCCTTCGTCCTATGGTCATACTGGATGACTCCTAAGGAACCAACTCATGAGACGCCCTTCAGCATTTACTATAGGACTAATGCGGTAATAGTAGTTGAGATCAGGCTCCCAAATCTTAGGATCGAATCCTTAGATCCACTTGGCAACTCCCAAAAGATTAGGAAATACCTAGACTTGTTGGAGGAAGCCTGCGACGCAGTTAGGATGTCGATAGTGGCCTACCAGTAACAAGTCATCTGCTATTACAATAAGAAAGTGAAAGTGCAGCAATTCAATGTTGGAGATCTGGTTTTGCGAAGCATAGAGGCTACAAGTAAGACCACCAACCGAAATAAGCTTTTTTTGAATTCGGAAGACCCGTTTCTAGTCTCAATTGTTCTACGGAATGGAGTACACAAACTCCAATCTCAGAATGAAAAATTGGTCCTACGGATATGGAACGCGGTCCACCTAAAATGTTACTTCCAGTAAAGGTCCAAATAAGTCATCTGTATGACATGAAGTGTGCTTGTAGCATACATTGTCATTAATAAAAAGAAAATTCTTTTTCATTTGCATTGTGCCACATTTCTCTTTTCCTTCTTTTTTCTTTTTTCATGTGAATGCTTGCTTATAGGTTGCATCAAATAAATGATCGAGATTGTACCTAAGTCGGACGGGTTTTCACTCGCTCGTAATTAAACCCTGGTAATCCAAGCGACTCGTAGGTGGTTGAATTAAACCCTTATCATCCAGGCGGTCTGTAAGCAATCAAATTAAATTCTAATCATTCAGGCAACTCGTAAGCGGTTGAATTAAACCCTAGTCATCTAGCCGACCCATAAGTGGTCGAATTAAATCTTGGCCATCCAAGTAGCCTGTTTGCTCTCTAAATCTAAACCTTAAGGCGCTTAAACGGCACACGTGAGAACCTCCTCCAACAGGAGATAACACAATTAGTCTACGACGGTTGACACATTAGGAGCAAACTTCATTGTCCAAAAGCTGGCTGCCTAGGATCATATATGGGCAGCGCCACCCAAGCCTCAACTCAAACTTGAGTATAAAACTGACTTGATCTGATATCATGATTCACCCTGATGTCTCCACGAGAACTTAGGTTCATCTGAGAGCACAGTACCCATCTCTAATGTTGTGAGACAGTCAGCCAACTCGTACAAGGTCCACAAAGCCAGCCAGCGAGTGCAAAGAACAAGTAACTAAAGAGATGGCTAATGAAAGCAAAATCATGGAATGTAATATGTCAGTAAAATGATTGTTTTATTGATGACAACATGTAGGACAAAAAAGCAAAAGTACAAAATCTCGGCTAAGGAGGAGAGCTCCCAGGAGGACGCTGTAGAGGCCCTTGAGCGCCCTGGGGATGGCCCACGAGGTTCTTAAGTCGTCAGGTAGTGCGGCTCGCAGGGTCAATGATGCCAATGGGGAAGTTAGGATCCACCGGTTGGACAATGCGAAGACAAATGTTTATGCCTTTCTAGAACCGTGCCCACAGTGCTTGATTAACCTCCTATGGATGCAGGCAAGTAGATAGCTCATCCTCTAACGATGCTATCTTTCCCATGAGGTCCTCAGTGAACCCCACCGCCTAGGCAGACTACTCTTCCAGTCTCACAGATTTCTCCCTCAATGTAGACAACTCAGACTGAAGAGCAGCTTTCTCCTCCTGATGCTAGGGCCTCAGCAAGTCCATCTCCTCCTCAAACCAGGTGTCTCTTCTTTGCTGTCTAAGATCACGACGTCCCATTGGTGCAATCCATTGCTCACAGCGCCCAGTATCGTTTCTTCCTGTAAGAAATCAAAGAAGCTAAGCAGCTACAACAGAGGAAGAAAAGAGGAGAATTTTCAAAAAGTTATCATCCAAACTCTTCGTTACTCCTTGCTGGTCTGCCCCACCACCTTGGGCTTGATGGCAGACGACTTGGAGCAGCAGCCTCTTGAGCCCGCTCTGCTGAAGCCTTAATAGTAATCTCCTCTTCCAACTCAGCACTAATGTAAACCGCCTCAAAAACCTCTCTGGCAGGGTGACTGGCTCGTCTAGCGTCACAGACGGCTCCATGGCTGGCTCCTCCGGCTTAGCTGGTAGCTCAGCAGCCGGCTCCAAATTCACGGCTCTAGGTAGTGGCTCCATCGGCACGGCTTGCACCGCCAAGTCCTCCGGCTACGATAGCTCAACAACAGTGCCACTTACAACGGCTCGCAACATGGCCTCATACTCCTCCACAACAGCCTCTACTCCGGAGCACTCTCTGACTCCAGCGAGTCGTTGGGCCATTATGTAGTCTGGCTCTATGGAGGATGAGGAAGAAGGTCCTAACGTCGCAGCCCTCTTCCGTCTTGGACTGCTAGAAGCATCATTAGTGAAAAGTGCACCGACATCAATGGCAATAACACCAACTTTCTTTTTGCGCTATGAGGCCGCCGGCGGTGGAAGTTTGATCTTTTGGACTGGAGAAGGAGGTCCCCAATGAGCCTTCTTGGCTTCCTCCCTGTAAACCAGGTGATTTCTCTTAAACTCGGAGAGATGGTCCTTCACAAGCCACAACAGTGGCTCCATAGCTGCCACTTCTTCTTGCTTGGGCTTCTTGGTGAAAGCACTGGGAACGTTGTCCCAATCCCGGGACAAGGGCCATGTATCATCAACGTGTACAAAGAAAAAATGATGCTTCCAGTTCTTCAGGGAATCGTATATGGCACTACTGATGTGAAGTTCTCTGGGGGATAAGGAGATTCAATCCCCACTCTGGGTGAATCAAAACATCACCCTAATTACCTTCATCGTCAACATCCGTGAATAGTGGTGGAGGAAGTTGCACAGCGAGTAGAGATATTGCACGACAATGGTATGGAGCCGTGCAATAGGAATTCTGAGCACTATAAAGATGGCGAGCAACCCCTTTGAAACAGGGAGACGTAGCCCACTCCTTAGGTGGATCTCGTATATAGCAATATAACCCTCAAGAGGGAAGTAGGCCCTGTCATATTCGTTGGGTATCGTGAATACAATCTGCCGTGTGATGTTAAACTCAACATATAGCTCTCTCACCTCACCAGTAGAAATCACAGAAGCAATCTCAAGAACAGAAGGAGTTAGGAAAATAGGAGTAAGAAGAGCAACAAAAACTTAGAATCTTCAGAAAAGGAAATCATGAAAAAGTTTAACAGATGTATAGATTTTATAAAGGCACGTAGCCGTTGGAGAAGGAAAACACATCGAAGAGGTGTGCCCATCGTTGAGGACACGTGCCGCTTTTGAAAAGGGCACAATCAAATTAGATCTTCTGGTGAATTAATTACCGGGATCACAAATTCACTGCATGTTGACACGTGACAAACTTTTCGACTGATAGTCCAGCGGCATGATGACGCATCGATTCAATCCTCACCAGTTCTCCGAATTCTTACCAGGACAATCAATGAATGTGATCAACACTCTTTTCTCAGCACAGTTTATCGGATTCTTATCAAGATGGTCAATGAATTCGGTCAATGCTTTCTATAACTTTGTTCCCCGGATCTTGACTTTACAGTCAACAGTTGCAAACAACGCAAACAACAGACCAAGGGCCACTGCTAATTTTCTCATCAAGCTGTCTCAAACAAGTTATCTAACCAGGCGCATCCTATCGTTAACATGCTGGAGGCCAGAGTCTCAGACCACCAACATGGGGGGCTAGTGATGGGGATTCCAGTAATGGATTGGCCCACAAAGGAAAAATGGCCCAAATCCTCAACTGCTCATTTATGTCTGGACGGTCAATGCTGCTATTAACTGGACGAAAAGCAAGTGGGCCGGCAGAGGCCTACAATCAAGATAATCCATTTGAGTTCAGAACGGTCAACGCTTCTGTTGATTGAAAAAGTAGCAAATAGATCGGTTGAAGTCAAGGATGCACACTGCCCAAGCCTAGATTGGCCCACGTGTCCATTTTCAAGCCCCAACGATCGTCTACCTTAATTTTTTGCATTTCCAAAAAAGGCAAGCTTTATTATAACGGTCACCTCCGAAATTAAAGCACATACCGGGAGAAATGTATTAGGATTCACGCACGATCTGTTGGAAACCCTAATGGTTACAAAACGCATAAAGAAGAAAATCAGCCTCTTTGACCATTACCGCCAAAAAGGCACTCACGCCCACACAGGAAAAGCAATGATCCTCAACAGAGTGTGGGTATCAAGCCCCTTTACACAAGGAAGGCAGCCTAAGGTCATGGCTAGAAAAGGCTATGGAAGTTCCCTTCAAAGGCACGCTTCTCTTGCCTACAAAAGCTCTCAAATAATCTCAAAACTCTCAGAAGTTCTCAGACACTTGAGCATCCCAACGCTCTCTCTCTGCTACTAATTCCCAACGAACTTAGTATTTAGAGAGTCTACTCCTCAAGAGTACCCAAAGCCACTCTCTCTATGAGTGCATTCCCACATCCACAAACACTCTTCTTGTATTCATTATGCATTCTCAGCATCCACTTTCTATTCTCAGAAGGTTACTTATTGATTTGAGTGTCGAAATATTTTCAGTGAAACCACACCCGCCATCACCTGACCTCTTATTTGAAATTGTAGTGTGCAAGAACTGATATTCAGTTAACGAAACCGGAATCCGACAAACTACTCGATCCGAATCTATTTAAAATTTTGATTCAGGAGGCATCATCCATTTAGCTGTGATAATTTGGTAAATTTTTCACTTGACCTCTTATTTGAAATTGTAGTGTGCAAGATCTGAGATTCAGTGGACGAAACCGTAATTTGACAGACTACTCGATCCGAATCTATTTAAAATTTTGCTTCAGGAGGCATCATCTATTTAGCTTGTGATAATTTGGTAAATCTTTTATCTGACCTCTTATTTAAAATTGTAGTGTACAAGATCTGAGATTCAGTTGACGAAACCGGAATCCGACAGGCTACTCGATCCGAATCTATTTAAAATCTCGATTCAAGAGGCATCATCTATTTATCTTGTGATAATTTGGTAAATTTTTTTTATATAAAATAGAATATCTAAAAATAAACACTAAGAAAATAATTGAAAATAGCAATTAATAATAAATGAAAATTTGAAAACTGAAAGTATTTTTGCTATTTTTTTTTCCCGAAAACCTAATTATCCTAAAGTAATAGAGCGAAGACGAGCGCAAGCCGCATCTCAGTCAATAGCATCGTCGGCAGCCCTCCATTGAACCATGGCCACTCATCTTCAGTTAAATAAATAAATAAATAAATAAATATATGAAGTTGACTAAATAAGACTTGGAAATACAATTTACAAAAGAATTAAGTAAAACAAATAAATTTGTGATATTTATGGCTTTCAATTTCTTAATATGCTTAATTTATATATATTTTACTTCTTTAATACCCGACATTCTAATTCTATAAATATAATATAAATAACTTAAAAGTAATTATATAAAAGGTTTTTAAAGGTATTTTAGCAAAAAATCACATTATATATAGCTCTTATTGTGCATTTATCTATTTTAAGAGGATACCCATTTCGATGAATTCATCTTAGCATTTTTAATCTCACCCATTTTAAATTGTAACTCCAAAGTAACACAATACATTTTTTTTGACAAAACTTGTTTCCCATTTAATTTGATTTTATTATTATTTTACTTAGATTTATATAGTAAAATTGCACTTTATGTAGTCCATTTAATTCTTATCTATCTCGACTCTATTATATATTGAAGTTTGTCTTGTAATTTAACATAAACAAGTACATCAGATTTACCGTATAAAAATCACTGACATTATATTTAACAGATCTAATGATCACCACAAAAATTTTCTAGTGGTTAAATAGGCAGAATCATCCATGCATTGAATAGTATATATAAGCGAAAATCCATGTATTTCTAAACTTTTTTCATTCTATAATGAAAGACTTGTATATTGATATGATAAATCTTCATGATGTCTTTATATCTTTGTATACTTTGTTTATTTGCTTTTCTCACTGAAAGGTAGGCATCTTTGTTATAATTTTCAAATAACATTTTATTTATAGATCGTATAAATACAGTAAAAAAGTGTGTATATTAGTGATTCTATTAAAACATGATGAAATGAAAACTATGGATTTGACTAATTAATACCTGATATATTTTATTTTATTGGAACACATTGAGTCTCATAATCAGATATATATATATATATATAGTTTTTTTTTCAAATATTAACATGTATGTGGATTTGTTAAAATAATTTAGACATATATATCTGAATCTATGGCTATTTTTTTTAAAAAAAAACATCAGAATTAAATTTCTTCCACTTCATTCTTATCTATTTACCTTCAAAAGAGTTCACAAAAAATTGTGCACGAAAAGATTGTGTATAGTTTTTGATGTGTCTCGTGATCCGAACTGCTGTATAGATTAAAGTGCCGCCCGATCTCTCCTAGAGGGTCAAATTGGAAAGGGTATGATCTCCGTCACTTGTAACCTTGATCCTACACACCACGATAGACAAATAAGATGTCAGTGGATAGTAGGACTATTTCCTTGATATATACTTTGATACTCAAATAGTAATCTTTCTATGAATGAGAGAAAAATATGAGAATGCTGATAATGTGTGAATGCATGTTGGTGGAGGAATTGGATATTTGGTGGGTGTCTAGGCTCAGGGAGATGCACTTGACAAGGAATGCCTTAGGAAGGGCGCTCGATGTGTGAGCATCTTGGGTTGATGGTTACTCATAGGCAGTGCTAGTCAGATCCTGTTCTTAGGGATGCTTATGAGTTTTTAATCCTTCGATTGATCCCTCCCTTCCAGTTGGGTTGAAGTGGGATATATAGACCACGAATCGAGGTAGCCTCATTAAGGCTTTTACAGCTAACGTTTGCTCTTCTAGCGGTTCGGCTGAGATCTCCTCGAGCATGCCTGGGGGTTGGCATAGCAACCATGGCCTTTCTCAAGGAAGTCGATAGGTTGTGCATGGCTTCTCGATAAGACATGTCGTGTACATGGAGGCTCTACAAATTTTGGCTGAGCTATCAAAATAAATGTCGTGGCTGCATGTGATTGGATCTTTTCAACTGCGCACACCACTTGGGTTGGACAATCATGGGTCTCGAGAGGTGCATTGTCTCAATCACTTGTCTTCCCCTGGGCAGTTCTAGGTAGACCCGAATAGGGGAACTCATACCGCAGTTCGAGCCTTCTCTTTGATGGACTGCATAATGGGTATCTGTTACTTGAGCTATCCACCTGCTGGTACTGCACTTCTTACCTCCTAGTCTCAGACGTGGGCCTGCTGGCCCAGCCTGGGGTCTACTGGACCTATCACTGGCCCCCTATGAAGGGAGGCCTTACTTGTCGACTCCCAGTATGCTCATTGGTGGGATGCCAATTGTAGGTCTATGTGCTCCTTCCCCAGGTGCTTGGGGATTCATGGCTTAGGGCAATAGGATTTGATTTGCTTCCTTTGGTGAATTTTAGGGCAGTAGGGGTTGAAGACGCATTATAAGTCTCCCTTGGTTTCTCTTTTGAATTGGTAGCTCCCTTAGTTACCCACTTTTGCCTCCGGCCCTAACCTGAACTCGCTGTGGACAAGTGAAGGCTTGGGGCTCAGGTGGTTGCCAATGTTGGGAAGTCCCATTGGTATGGATTTGAAGGAGAGGTGGTTCAACCTCATTGGGAGCTTTTGACAACATTCTCCAATAGCTCCCTGGGGGCCTCTCTTGGAGTCGATTACTCGAAGGGGGAGCTTTCTCCTTTCTGTGTTTGTGCCAAACACGAACTACTGCAACCGCATGAGTTCTCACGAAGATGGACCTCCTTAGGTACCTCGGTGGGCACCTGTGGTCGACATGGAAGCAGTTGCCGCCTCCTCCGAGTGAGGGTTTCACGTACCCTTCCTTGCAGGAACAATAGGAGCTCCTTGCACGCTCCAATCGTGGTTTTAACTTTTCGACAAGGTGGTCAAGAAGGAGGCCCATCTCTTGCAGCCACCTGTTCCAAAGGCAGGTTGGAGGGCAGCGGCTGGATCATTGCTCCATGTAATCCTACTTTCTTTGTGATGTATATCCGTTGTCAAAAGTATGTACTTTGTAAAAGGAATTAATGAATGGAACTACCAATCATTGTTTCCTCTTTTGCCGCATGACTCCACTATTTTTGTTTACTTTGGCTGGTTGGGGTACTTGAATGTTTCTTTCTGCCGCTCAACTCCTAATAATATGACAATCCATGCTTGTTGTGACCAGATCTTCTGGCACTCTAGACTCGTCGTGCTCCAATCTGATTGTTAGGTCCAAATTATAGTCAAGCGGGTCAACTTTGAGTCTGTCAGGGTTGCTTGTTGCCGGCCTATGACCTTCGAAGACGAGATGTCAAGTCATCATCACCTATGTGGCATTGCCAACTCACTTGCGCAAGGGCTTGGGCAGCTAGCTGCTCGTGGGCTATACAGGGAGGCGTTACGTCAGTCACCATAAATGTCCCAACGTGCCATGGCACTCTGCCAAGTGGGCATATGTTGCGGTCATTATGGGGATACACCTCTTGGATTCTTTGTGTGACACCATTTCAAGGTAGGGGCTTTGGCTATTTAAGTGATAGTCACCTGCCGCTTCTACATTTTTCATTTCTTTGAATCACTCTACTCCTTGCTCACCCTTCTTCGACTTTCGTCTTCAGGGCTATTCTGGGCATTGCCACAATCACATCTATTCTTACCAGCAAGGACGTGCTATCTCTGTTCAAAAAGTACAATATTTCTAGCGACATCCTATATCTTATTCTCGAGGCGGATAATACAGCTCATGATCCTCCCTTGGGATTCATTACCATTTGAGAAGCACTTGAAGAATGATCTCTGCATCCCATTTGCATCAGAGATAATCAAGATCCTAAGGGCATTGGAGAATCTTATGGTCTGGCTTCATGACAACATTGTTCGGTACCTTATTTTTCTATGCGTCTTTTGTTGTACCAAGGGGCTTTGTTTGGACGTCCGGGGCATGAAAGTGATTTTCTGCTTCAACCAGGATGCTGACTGTATCTCCTTCACCCCTCATCCCAAGTACAAAATAAGCGGGGCTAATCCAAATTCGGTGAAGAATTAGAAAGACCGCTTCATTTACCTAGTGTTTAATTCCGAGTAGTGTATTTCGAATGAGTGGAAAAGAGCCCATTGTGTTTACACTGGTGAGGGCTTGAAGGAGGGAGAATGAAGGGCTATCTGGTTGTATAAACTAGTTGAGGACAATGCCACCGACCTGTCCCACATCGGTGACTAGCTCACCAGAGAAATGTTTGCCAGAGTCAATTAGGACGTGAGGACAAAATGTGACAATGAAGAGGTCCTAGAAACACCTCTTTGCCACCTCAAAAGGAGGCAGAAAGAGCTAGTTGTACGCGATTCTCTCAAAAATTGACTGGCGGTGCCTCTTTGTCCTCTCCTTTGTCTATCACAAAGGAGGCCCAAAAGATTGAAGAGGTTTATGCGAGGACGTCTCAACCATCCGCCAGGAAGTCTCCATGCCCGGTGACTGTTGGGGGGCTAGACCTTGCTAATGTTGGCATTGAGCCTTCGCCGATTCCTGCCATTGATGCTATCGTTCTAACAAAGGATCATCGTGATGAGCCAGCCAGCCTTCCTACCACGATTGAAGAAGCGATAGTGGTTTTGGTTCCCTCATCCCCAAAGGAATACATCTCTATGCCTCTCGTAGTTTTTATCGAAGAGGCGATGGAAGGTGATTGACCCGCGGAGGAGGCAACTACGCATGATCTGGGGTCTGAGGTTGTCGCGGGTGCAAAGTTGAGGAACAACAAGTCTCTAGGAAGATCGGTCATCATCCCTCCTCCACTCAGTAGTTTGGATTCGGTAGAGTTTTCTACCACTCCCACTGAAACTGGTGAGCTAGAAGGGGCCGCCTAGGCTCAAACCTAGGTTAAATGCAATGTTCAGCCAGCAAGTGAGGAGCCAGGAGTTGTTAGGTAGGCTGAGGTGCCTGTCAAGAGTGATTCTAGGGTTGGCACTAATCAAGGGGTGTCCTTGCCGAATGCAGTCGTGAAGGATTTAGGTGTAACACCTTTGGCCCCGGTCTCCAACGCGGTGCCATTGTCGTAAAGTGATTCTCATTTGGCTTCTTTGCCTAAGACTTCAATCGATCCCCTTGCAAAGGAGTGACCTTTTACCGAGGTATGAATCTTGCTACATTTCCTTTTCCATTCCTATTGCTGTCTTTGTCACGAACCCAAAGATTCACATGTCTAATTAATTTTTTTATATACATACAATTAACAATCTAAAAATTCGGATGTAACAAACAAAATATATAAGACTCGATAAATTAAAATCGACCCACACAGGACCTCATCAGATACCGTCCAAATACAGTAACCATGACCTGCTCCCAAATAGTCATAAGAATAAATGTTCACCAAAAGAACGCAATGCTATACCGAATCTTACCAAACTCCTACAACAGACCCAAGTCTTCAACTCTGAATGAGAGAAAATAGAAAACATGAGTCGAAAGCTCAGCAAGCCCCATCATAAATAAAATTGTGCATGTAAATTAGAGTGAGAGTTTATATAAAATCAAATATCAAAATAGTTAACAAATTTGAATCTAAATCATTGATGTAATGAATCCAAATCTAAATTAGCTCGTGATTCAGGATAAAATCCGATAGTCGAATAATCCAATTGTATGCGCATAAGCCGAAACAAAATATCATATCGGAAAGCACATATCAAAAAGGCTCATATCATTGGCTCCATTAGCCTAACTATATTTTAGGCCTACAACTACTCGTCCATTCTTTTATAATTATATTGATTATATTTCAGGCATGAAGTTATTCAGTTATCTTTTATTATAATATCGATTACATTTTAGACCTGTAATTACTCGGCCATCTTTTAAGCCTACATCTACTCGACCATCTTTTATTATCATATCGGCTACATTTTAGATCTGTAACTATTCAACCATCTTTTATTATTGTATCGACTATATTTTAGACTTGTAGCAACTCAACTATCTTTTATTATCGGTCTCATAAAATTAAAAAAACTCTAAAAACACATACAAATTTAAAATATACATACAGAAATATCAGATATTAAATTAGACCAAATAAGAAAGTTACAGATACTTGCCTTAACTTCCCTCCAAGCAAATTTGCCAAATAGATGCTCAAAGGTATCCGAATTGCACGCTTCTCTCTCTACTTTGTGCGTGCCCCTTCTCTCTCTTCCTATTCTCTCTCCTACCACATGTTCCTCTGCCTCTCTCATTCACACTGCGCACTGCTTCTCCTTCATTGACGATGGCTCCAGCATGGGCAACGATGGGACCATGGCCACTATTGTCCTGCAAAGGCAACGGTAGTGACGATGGCGCATGCAAGCCGGTGATGATTTTCTCTATCTTTACCGTTCCTCAAACCAATTTTTCATGATTCAACCGATTTCTTCCAAAGTCGGAATATGCAATTACAAAATTGGCATCCATAAGGAGAATAGAAGGATTTACTTACCTTAATTTCTCCTATTTCCTTCGGCAACGACGACGGCTTCTCCTTTGGCTCGCAATTTCCTGCCTTCCCTTCACACAGGTGTACAAAATGGTAGGTAGATCACAGAGAGGGCTTCGTCAAGCTCCTATTTTCCCTCGTCGACTCCTCCGACGATGGCGACCACTACAACTCCCTATGCCACCCTTCTCTTCTCTCTCTCCCTTTCCTTTTTCTCCCTTCCCTCCTTTCTTCCTTATCTCTATTTCCTTTTCTTCCACCCCAAGCCTCTGTTTCCTTTTTTATAATAATAA
>JAOVVI020001164.1:0-25787 GCA_028571085.2 Nepenthes alata | reverse complement strand
TCTGTAAGTTGATTTTCATAGTGCATTGCTTCCCTGGCCGTTGAAGCCCGGAGGGTTTTTCTCGATTACCGTGGGTATCGAGTTTTTTCTTTTTCACTAAAAATCGTGTCTTTATATTACTGCTTATGCTCTTCTATATTTTTGCATGATTGATTAGTATTATTGGTATCTAGAATTAAATATTTTTTACGTGTATTGGATATTTATTGTTTATTTCTTCCGCTATATTTATCGGGGTCGAAACTTAATTGTATCACGTTAGCACAAATAAAGTGCTTTTTCAAATACAAAGACCGCTCAACTGAGGCATTTGAATGATCTCGCTATCCTGAGAGGAAAATTACATATAAATTTTTTTGGACAACCAGAAGGTCCTGACGCAAAAGCGAGGGATGCAAACCTAAGGAGAAAATGTGGCCTATCAATTTTGCGTATTGAAGGGGACATTATAACAACAGGAGTAAACGTCTTGAAGCTGTGCTGGATGGCCTTCAACCCCATTCTAATCTTAGGAAGCTGAATATTTAGTATTACAGGGGCCATAGAGCTCCCAAATTGGGCATGCAGGGATAATCTGGGTTCTGCTCTCCCGAAGCTAGTATATCTTCAACTTGTGGATTGTGGAAGGTGCCAGCATCTTCCATCCTTCAGCCAGCTTCTTCTGAAGCATCTGCATCTTGTCATTGCAAAATGTTGTGTACATGCAGAGTGGTTGATGTGAGCCTACCTCGTCATTGCCACCAGCATCATCATTATTCTTTCCTTCCCTTGAAGAGCTCATGTTGGACTCTATGGACAAGCTCAAGGGACGGTGGAAGGAGGCACGAACAACAACCATCAAGGCTCGTGCAACCTTATCATCTATCGATGCCATAGGTCAGTGGCAGAAACTTCTATCATGGCCATCATTTCCTCAACTTTCCAAACTTTATTTGAGGAGTTGTCCCAACCTAACGACCATGCATCTTTGTCAAAATGTCAGTTACCTTTCGCCATTGAAAGTCAATGAAGATCTCTCAGTGCGGAAGATGATGGCGAGTCCTGAATTGTTTTCAGCAGCTGCTTCACAGTGTTCATCTACTTCCTCTTCCTGGGCTCTTTCAAAGTTGTAGACTCTGCATTGACAATATGGACAATATGATTTCTGTATGGACTGTCTGCGAAATCTCACTTCTCTAGATATCCGAGACAGGAGTCTACTTAATTTGTTGACACTCGGAGATATATTTAGCAGTCTATCTTCTCTCAGGTCTCTTGTTATCATTAGCTGCTGGAGATTAAGACTACTGTCTGGAGTATTGAAACATCTCATTTCCCTCAAGAGATTGGTGATGGGAATCGCCAAAGAGCTTGATTTGTCAGCGGATGGCATGTGGAAGGATCAGATGCAATGGAAAGCCCAGAAGAGTATTCGATCCTCGATATTTTTCTATAATTTCTAAGATGTCCATGCTTCCTGCTGAACTTCAGTACATCACTACCCTCCGCTCCACATAATTCAAACATTCCGAAATTCACAGCCATACCAGAATGGATATGCAGTGTGACATCACTTGAGTGGATTAATCTAACAAGTTGTCCTCGGTTGGCAACTCTGCCTAAAGGGATTTGATTACTCGACTCGGTGAAAGAGCTTGAAATTGTCAATTGCCCACAACTGACCAAAAGATGTAGAGGTCCTAGAGGTGATGAATGGCCTGATCGAACACATCCCAGTGGTTAGGCTATGAAATGCTTAGCAAGATTGAGGCTTCTGTTGTCAGTAATTTCACACTTTGTTGTTCGTCTTTTTTCATGTATTCTGCCACTGTGTATGTTATATTTTTGTCGTTAATTTACTGGTTAATATGCTTTCATTATTGTATTGTATGATCACCACATGTAATGAATTGTATCTCCAATTTTGATGGGTCCTGCTATACCATAAGCCGATCCAAAGTCGAGCACATCCATCAATAAAAGCCCCGTGAAGAGTGAAGCCCAGAAGGCCATGTGGCTTGCCTAGCCACGACTGGGGTGTAATGGGCCATGGGCTGGAGGAGGTAGAGGCCGACCAGACCCGACAGGCAGTCCCCTGCAGCTTGCCCAATTACGGCATAGGAACCCACTAGCTCAGCGGCGACAGTCTGGCTAGCGCGGAGGGAGCCGACATGACAAGTCAACGCTTGAGAAATGTTTTTCTCAAGAGTTAGCCTCTTTTCTTCCCTTTTCCTCCGTATTTTTTTTATCTTGTTTACATATTCTACAGCTTGAGAAGTGCTTACAAGACGAACTGGTTGATAGTCGTGCTTGGGAAAAGCCACTGGGTTTTGGATCTTCTCTTACCTCAAACGAATCTTCAATTTCAAAAGTAGCTGAGTCTTCTGTTTTTGCTTCCAATAAAATATATCCTTAACATGCAATGTGAGCACTACTTCTTGATAAATTATGACACATTGGCCAAGCCTAGTCTAGTCTAATTGATACAAGAGCACTAGAATTTGAGTTTCATCGATACTAACTAAAAGCTACATAAATTTATTTATTTATTTATTTTAACATCAAGTATAATGTAAATATATAATTTATTTTAAAAATATAATTATTTTAACCGAATAAGGTCATTCTTTCTTTTTCAACATAAATTGTATAATAACTTTGTGAATATGATTTTTAAGCAAATTGTAAAAACAAAAAAGTCACATTAAGTTGTAATCATATTTAGCAATATATTATTGGTTCTTAATAAAAATACTTTAAAATTAAATTCAATTCATCTAATAATTATATCAATTTATATCAATTTGCACCGATAATCATATTAAATTTAAGTCATTTGTTAATACAAAAGGTGGCAGGCTATTAATAGTTATCTGTATAAAAAATATTTTTATGATGTAATGTCTTTAACTCTATTATTAGATGGATATAGAGAGTGAAGGAAAATGTGAGAAAAATATAAATTTATTTGTTAAAATGAAAAAAATAAGAAGTATTGTAATATATTATTACGATGCAGTAGATCTTAATATTATAAGTACATCAGTTCAAAACTAATGATATTCTTTATTTCAAGTAAAGCTCTAATAAAGGCACATTAGGTGGAAAAATTTTAAATTTAATAATTAAGGTTTATATTATTCAACTTAAAATTTTAACAAATCTAAAAGATAGTATAAGCACGCAATTTATAATAATAATTATAGATAAATTTAAATTAAATTAAATCGAATAAGATCAATTTGACATATAAAACTATATTTTGATAAGTACTAATGAAATAATAAATAAAGTTTACTTATCGATTTAGTTGTATACGAATCCGATCACTTTTTGTATTCATTCAGTAATATATTCGGACTAAATAATTTAATTTGTGAGATTTAAAAAACTTATGAAATGGAAAAGGTGAGAGAGGAAGATGCAAGTCAAGAGAGGGATGGAGATGTAATTTTTTTATTTTAAAATACACAAAATTCTTCTATGTTGATTAATAATGCAAGTAAGGAATTATTCAAGCCCCATATTTTAATTTTTTTTTAAATTATTTTTTAAAGTATTTTTTATTCCTTTTTTAGGCTTCATTCCTTTTTTCTTTTTATATATTATATGGCTTCGTTTTTATTTTTGGTACTCCTCAAGAATCGCTGAGGCACTCCTCAAGAATGATTGCATCAGCATGGGTCTTCAAGGACCAGCTTGAAAAGCTCAAAAACACAGCAATCACTATCAAAGATGTGCTTCTGGATTCGGAGCAGAAGCAAGCAGAGAGCCACGCTGTTCGGGGTTGGCTTGAAAGGCTTTAGGGTTGTCGTCTTCGAAGCGGATGACCTGTTCGACGAATTCGCCACGGTTGCATTACAGAAGGAGGTCATTGCTGGCAACCGAATCACCAAAGAGGTACTCCTTTTCTTCTCCCACTCCAATCAACCCGCTTTTGCTTTGAAAATGGCTCGAAAGATCAAGAAGATTAGGGAGAGGCTGGATGAGATAGCAAAAGATGGTGCCGAGTTTGCTTTCAGGCTGCATCGGGGTGAGGACCGAGCAGGGAGTTGGGGAAGAGAACAAACCTACTCCTTTGTCGATGCGGAAGAAGTTATTGGGAGAGATGACGATAAGAAAGCAGTTATGGATATGATACTCGACGCCAGTGTTGAGGAGAAAGTCTCTGTTATTTCAATAGTGGGTATGGGAGGCCTTGGGAAGACTACCTTAGCTCAGTTTATATACAATGATGAGAAGATTCATAAACATTTTGAGCGAAGGCTATGGATATGTGTTTCAGACGTGTTTGATATCAAAATGATTATTGAGAAGATTCTGATGTCTGCAACAAATGTGAAGCCGAAGAAATTAGAAATAGACCAGCTTCAGAGCCAACTTGGGAGAGAAATTGATGGGAAGAAGTACTTGCTTGTCCTGGATGATGTGTGGAATGAGAATCGTGATGACTGGCTTAAGCTGAAAGATTTCTTGATGGTTGGTGGAGCAGGGAGTAAAATTTTGCTGACCACACGATCCATGGAGGTAGCAAAAATAGCAGGTTCCATTCCTCCTCCTTATGAACTGAAAGGCCTTTCGGATGATAAGTCTTGGTCTTTATTTGAGAAAATGGCCTTTGAACCCGGACAACAGCAAAATAATTCAAACCTTACAGAGGTAGGGAAGCAAATCGTCAAAAAGTGTGCAAATGTTCCCCTTGCCATAAGAACATTAGGAAGTCTTCTATACGGAAAAGATGAAAGCAAGTGGTTGGCATTCAAAGACAACGAGGTGCCAAAAATAGTTGAGAGTGGAAACAACATCATGAATATCCTAAAACTGAGCTACCATCATCTTTGGTCTCCGTTGAAGAATTGTTTTGCTTATTGCGCATTGTTCCCGAAAGATTTTGAAATGGACAAGGAAACACTGATCAGTCTGTGGATGGCAGAGGGCTTCATTGTTCCATCATATGAAAGCCAGAGTTTGGAAGAGGCTGGCGAAGAGTATTTTATGACTTTGCTACAAAGGTGTTTTTTCCAGGACATAACAAGAGATGAGTTGGGCAATATTGCAAAGTGCAAAATTCATGATTTAATGCACGATTTGGCCCAAGAAGTTGCCGGAGCTGAGTGCGCCTTGACAAATTCTGTGGAATTGGACATTGATAAGAGGGCACATCATTTGTCTTTTGGCTACTCCTTAGAATCGTCATCAGAATTTCATGGCTCCTTGTTGAAGTTGAAGAATTTGCGAACATTCCTTTTGCCGGTACAAGTAAAAGATGGGACAGAATTCAGAAGATCATTATGCAATCAAATAATCTCGAGTTTTGAATGCTTGCGGGTGTTGGATCTGCATAATCTTGGAATTGAATCATTGCCTAGTTCAATAGGGAAGTTGGTTCACTTGAGATATCTTGATCTTTCCGGTTTACCTATCGAAGAACTGCCAGTTTCCATTACAAACCTGCAAAATCTGGAGACATTAAAACTTAATGATTGTTACAAACTTACAAAACTTCCTATGGATATGAAGAAGCTGATTAATCTGAGGCACCTTGATGTGAGTGAGTGCCACAATTTAACTCACATGCCTTCAGGAATGGGGACATTGACTGCTCTTCATAAACTCAGTTCGTTTATTGTTGGGATTCGCAGTAGTTCTGCTTCTAATTTCAAATCCCACACTGCTCAACTGAGGGATCTGAATGCCCTCAATAACTTGCGAGGAAAATTACATATATCAGTTTTTGGAGATCTCGAAGATCCTGTCTCTGAAGCAAGGGAGGCAAACTTAAGGAGCAAATGTGGCATATCAGAGCTCCATATAAAAGGGGACGCGCAGAATTATGATAATAGCATCAATCATAAGCATGATGAAATGTTGCTAGATGGCCTTCAACCCCATCCTAATCTTAGGAAGCTGAAGATTTACTGGTACAGGGGAGAGAGGCTCCCAAATTGGGCAGGCAGGGATAATTTGAGTTCTTCCCTCCCAAATCTTGTTGAGCTTGTGCTTTTACGTTGTGGAAGGTGCCAATATCTTCCATCTTTCAGCCAGCTTCCTTTTCTGAAACGTCTTTGTCTTGTATCATTGCAAAGTGTCATGTACATGGAGAGTGGTGGCTGCAAGCCTACCTCGTCATTGTCATCAGCAGCAGCATTATTCTTTCCTTCCCTTGAAGAGCTCAAATTGCAGTTTATGGGTAACCTAAAGGGATGGTGGAAGGATGCAACAGCGACAACCTGCAAGGATCATGGGACAGTATCTTCTATGGAAGCCATAGAACAGTGGCAGAAACATCTACCATGGCCATCATTTCCTAAACTTTCTAAGCTTTCTATAGAAAGTTGTCCTAACCTGATGGCTATGCCTCTTTGTCCAAATGTTAGAGAACTCACGCTCCTGAATGTTAAGAACTTCTCTGTGCTGAGGATGATGGTGAACCCTGCATCGTTTTCAGCAGCTGATTTGCCGTCCTCATCCACTTCCTATTCTCTGGCTCCTTCAAAGTTGGACAGAATATGCGTGAACAATGTGGACAATCTGATTACTCTGCCACTGGAATATTTGCAAAATCTCACTTCTCTAGATTTCCAGGACCACAATCTTCTTAATTTGTCTACACTTGGAGATGTATTCAGAAGCCTGTCTTGTCTTAAGTCTCTTATGATCACTCGCTGCTACAAATTAAGATCGCTGTCTGGAGGATTGGAATATCTCACTTCCCTCAAGGAATTGCAGATTTGGAACTGTAAAGAGCTTGATTTGTCAGCGGATGGCATGCCAGCGGACGGGATGCCTTGGAAAGCTCTGAAGAGTCTTCAATCCTTGCATTTTTTTAGTATTCCTAAGATGTCTGTGCTCCCTGATGGACTTCAGCACGTCACTACCCTCCACTCTTTATTCATTACACACACTGTCGAACTCACTACCATTCCAGAATGGATAAGTAGTATGATGTCCCTCGAGTCGATTAGTTTAGTCGACTGTCCTCGATTGACTTCTTTGCCTGAAGGGATTCAATTCCTTGCCTCCCTGAAACGACTTACTATTGTCGGATGTCAAGGACTGACAGACAGATGTAGAGGTCCTAAAGGTGATGATTGGCCCAAAATTCAACACATCCCAGTCATCACAGTACAAAGGACTTGGCAAGATTGAAGCTGATGTCGGTGATTCATACTTTTTTGCTCGTCTTGTGCAGGTAATATCACACACCTTTGTAAAATCAATCAAGCATAATATAACTTTCCCTTGAATTTATCTGAGTTGTCAATATTCTTTCATTAAGTAGTTCTCAGACACCGCTAATTTCATCCTCCGCAAAGTTCTCTGCAATGCATACTCTGCATATGGGGCTGATGGCTGCTGCTTTTGACCAAGTGGCAGCTGCCAGTGCTAAGTTCTCTCCATCTAACACTTTGTGACCATGGATTTGTAATCTCTTGTGCTTCAGTGAGGCTTACTAGGAAATATGGAAGATATTGAACATATCCTGATGACCTTTTTTTTCATTTGTGCAGTCATGACATAGACATCTATGTAGTTTCTGTTTCCAGTGAGGCTTACTAGATTCCCTGTAAGGATCAATATTTTATAATTCATAATTCGGTAAGCTAAACTTATATATTAAAAATTAAGATCAATGAACCGTGAAAACCCAAAAGCCACGAATTACCCTGAAATACCATAAAAATTTAATTGATGAAGTGGACTTCAATCCCGATTAATAAAAGATGGAACAAATGACAATGAACTAATTCGGTTAATAAATTTTCAATCGATTAATAATTAAATTGATTTCGGTTGACAAGAAGATAATCCAATCACCGAAATTGTACCCAATTAGTAATCGAACTCAACCCGATTGATTAAATTTTGCTCAAATTAAATTTAACAAACAACACACACATAGCAGCTCATAAATGAGCTGAATTTCTAAATAATTGAGCAAGGAAAAATCAGCTTATCACCCGGATAGCAACAACATCAAAATTTAGCCAAATTTTCTAATAATTAAATAAGAACACAACCCACACATGACACAAGACATTAGTACATACATGGTAGCCCCCAAATTTAATTAAGTTTTCCAAAAATTCAGAAGAGAATTTGCTGCATAATGCAGCAATTCCATCAGCTGCACACGGCAGCAGCAGAACAGCCCCTCTATTCAACCAAATTTCCAATAATTTCATAAGAAATTTAATCCCCACACGGCACTAGACTCCATTACACACATGGCAACATCATAATTTAGTCAAAAATTCAGAAGAGATCAGTGGAAAACACACACACCACGGCAGCACCAAAAATCAGCAATGCTGATTTCAGCACACCAAACATTTCCTAATTAATTTACCAATTAAATAAACTAATTAAGGGATGAATTTTGTCGTGGAAAAAGAGGAAACACGTGGCAAATTAAAGGACAAACACATCTAAAAAGAAGCTCCAATAAGATAAAATAAAGTGGCACAAAAGGAAGCCCCCAATCAGCCTTGCTGAAGCTGATTTAGCATGGTGATTAACCAAGAATTTGCCACCAATATAGGGCATGTGGCATCTCCAAATTAATTCGGGGATGACTCAACACTTTAATAAAGAGAATAAGTAAGAAAAAGGACAAGAAAACCGGGGAAGAACAAAAAGAAAAAAAATAGAAAACAGAGAGTGAAACAGAACCAATTCAGGAGGCAGAGGAGGGTGAACCGAAGACAACAAGAATTTAGTTAAATATTTGGCAAGTGTACTTGATTCCTTTCTTCCTTGGTGCTGATTATTGTTCATTTCTTCAAGTATCATTGTTCTAATACTTGCCTTGTGTTAAATTCTTGCTCATATTATCATAAAAAAATGAGATATGCCCAGCTGCATATTGAAGCCAGAATTTAGAGGCAGAACATCCTCTGTAATTCGGCTTAATCGGTGTTTAAATGGTCTACAAATAAGCTCATCTTTTATTTACAATAAGCTTAATATCTTACCTATGTCGTGACCAAACGGCTCATGAAAATGAGCTGAGCCGGTCACTGAATCGGGTCTCACATCAATAACAGACCCAGATTCGGCAAATTACTGATATCGGAATTTGCAGCCTATGAACCGGGCTCCAAATTGGCCAAGCCGGCCTTCATATAAACTTAAGTTCTTTATGATGATGTTCAAGTATCACCCTGTGAAATTTGACTCCGAATCGGTTACGAACTGGTCACCAAAACAGCAACCAGAATCGGCTACATTAGGAAATGCTGATGCAGAATTCTTGTTTGTGAATTATGACCCAAACCGGCTAAGAAATTAACTTGAACCGGCCAGGAACCGAACATAAAATTAAACATGAGTCTCTTAGCTGTAATAGGATTCCTTGGACCGGCCAAAATTGGGTCTAGAATTGGCCATAAAATCGGTAATAACAAAATTGGTCCCTAAGTATCTCTTCTGATGACTGAATTGGCAGCCTGGGAAAAATGGATTAAACCGAACCCAGTTCGGTTGAACCGGCAGCCGACCTAGCCATCGTATAATCTAATAAGACTAAACTATTTACCAGTAAAAAGACCGCCTCAAACTCCTTGAAATGGGTACTGAACCGGCCTCTTAAACTGGACTAAACTGGTTTTAACACCTTGAATGCCGAACCTGGCAGCTTGAGGAAATAAACCAAACCTGCCCGGAATCGGTTAAACCAGCACCCAACCCAATCAATTTATCAAGTACTAAGGTTAAACTGTCAACCTATAAAATTGTAGCTAAAAATACCACCGAATTAATGTTGTACCCGGCCCCAGAAATTGCCAAATCCCTCCATTAGCTTCCGGCACATGCTGGAATTAAGACCCTAAAACGGTCCATTTCGGCTTTTGAACCGGATAAATCGGCGCATGAATTATTCTAACTGCATATTGTAACAGGTGATATTCCTTGGCACGTCTTAGGATATTACAATAAAAATCGAAGAATTGATTTAAATAAGTCAAAAGTTTATGCATGCTCTTAAATAGTTCCTATGTCTCTGATTTATATGTTTATTTTAAGTATAAATGTGCATGCCTTTGTTTTATTTGTACCTTATTGAGTATTTGGCTTACTCACATGCTGTTTTCCTAACCCCTCAGATACAAGGCATGAATGGGTATCGGGTGAATCATTAGTGAAGTTAGAAAATGTTTAGGATCAAATGCTGATGGATTGTAATATGTTAGAAAATTTTTTACTCCGTCTTGTAATAAATAAATATATGTATATACCATGTTGATATTTGGTGTTGATCATTTAATTATACTTTCATAAATAATTATGGATATTATTTATACTTCCGTAGAGTTTTATGGTAAGAATTTTGGGTTCCTAGTAGTATCTCTAAAGAATCCGATGCTATATTCATGTCATACGGGGTTGGAGCCACTTGATATGACATTTTATGGATCCTGTGTATAATAATGATATATTTATGGACTTATATATAGCATGGCGTCCTATTAAGGATAAATGAGAATGTGGGACGTCACATTCTCCCTACCCCCTCCCCAAAAAAAAAAATAAAAATATCATCAATCATCCTTGTCAAATAAAGCATGTGAGACCTGATGCCACCTCATTTGACAACCATATGGTATTTGTGTAGGTTCACTTCTTGAGTGGTAACAACTTCAAATGTGCCTTCCATGTCCTCTACGGATGTGATTCAATTCGGAGTGAAAAAAGTTTGAGCAATTTATTCACTTGTGTGATGAATGCAATTATTAGAAAATGTGAGGAAAAAGGAAAATAAGATGATAAACTAGAGGAACGATGCAGCATACTGACTTCATCCCTACAAGTTAAAACATTGGAGCATTGGTGGATACATTAGCAAAATTCTTATCAATAGCAAATGGCAACTGCTAGATTTGGAAGCCATCTTCTCTTTGTTTTTGTTGCCCTCGTGTCTCAACCTTCTTGAAAGTATACTCACATGCTTCCATGTAGTCTCTGTTCATTGGTTTGGGAGTGACTTATTGTCCATTCACAATCATCACATAAAATCATTCTTATTAATTATCTCGTGCTTATGATCAGATCGTACTAATGACGTGAACAATGGTCAGCATCTGAGGTTGCAAAAGAAAAGAGGCCTAAGGATATACAGTAGCTAGATGGACTAATACTAAGGCTTAAAACCTTAGAACTTAAGAAAGAAGTTGAAGAATACAATGGCTTAAACCTGGTCGTGTGTGATGCTAAAGATGTTTTATTCATAAAGGGATTTAAGAAGACAGTGCCATTGGCCTAACTGTGGGTTATTCTGAAGATCTCTGAGCTGGTTTCAGTACTTTTGGTTGCACCGATGTTTGAATTCGCAGCTTGGCAGAGGCAGCTCATATGGTGGATGGCATGTTCCTGGCTAGAAGAATATCCTCAGGTTAGTCATGATATTATCATACAAGATTCCTTGTCCATAGCTATCCATTAATTTAATGCTGCTATTTGGGGGTCCAAAAAAAGAAAGTCAAATAAACATGTTATTAATCTACAAACAAGTAAACATTCCTAGAAAACCTCCTGATAACAATTGAGGTTATTTATGGGTTTTTTTTAACAAGTTTTAATTCAGAACTTTTCAAAACATATAAAGCATTTGTATGTGCAGGTTACAATTTTTGTTAAAATTGCTTTTTAAAGTTGAAAAACAAGCAAGATTTAAAGAGAGGAATTTTATTAATCAATAATGGCATATAAAGCATTTGTATATGTACCCAAAATAAAGCATTTGTATTGTCAAACAAGTAAACTATGGCGTATTGAGCAAATCATGCCACATACATAAAGGATAATCCGGTTTATAAAACTCTCACTGTGCATTAGGTCTTGAAAATGTTAAGGTTACTTTGGATCTATTATATGTGATATACATGCAAATGGACAATCTAGCATTAGCAGAACACCTGAAGCACAGAGAAATCCCAAAAGCAATAGGGAAATTTTCTTCTCTAAATATAGATTTTACTCTATCTATGCAATATACAAAAAAATATATAATGTATGCTTCTAGTCTCTGTAAATTTATGTGGATTTTCGTCCGTAGATGATCAAAAGAGTTCAGTTTATTTGTGAAAGGAGCTGAAAAATTATAAGATAAAGTGTTGGGTTATTGAATGACATGACCTAACAAACTGTTTTTTGAGGGCAAGCACTTTTTACCAAAGTATGGGTGGGATGTTTTTCTTGTGGTATCAAATTCTGCCAAAATCATTGCTATCTGCCTTATAGAATGAGGTGATACTAGAACCAATTTTTATTAAAATTCAAAAGCAAAAGCGGAATTTTGGTATCATGACTGCTTTTTAAAAAAAATAGGTTTTAAACCTAATTCTCATTAATTCATTTGCTCATCTATCCTCTTTCCCTGTTCTTGTGTAGGTGATTTTACGGTCTTGAGTGTAATATTTTATCTTTCAGTCTACAATGTGTATTATAATTTTTCTGAATAGTGTCACAAAGTAAGTGCCTGCTAAATTACTTAAAGCGGGTAATATACTCAAGATTCCACCAAAATTCAAAAATGAAACCAAATTTAAGATTCTGTTGTTATTGAACAGAATAGGGGAACTATCTTCACTTTCTTTCATGGAAGCTAATCAATCTGCTAAATTTTCTGGAGCTGTCACTCTTCTACTTGTTGCACCCTCCTCACCTCTGTTCAAGAGCAATGATCAAGAGGATGTTATCTTCTGGGCGATGCCCCCATGCTAAGCTTGATGTATTGTAGCTCATCTGCAACTTCAATCATTGTCGGCCTCATGTCCCTATGATAAGTAAGACATCTAAATGCCAACATGTCAACATTGTGAACAGTGAGTATTACTGTACTGCTATAGAATATTAATGACTCAAATTTCATAAATGAGAGAAATTAATCTTAAAAGAAAAGATCCACATTATTTGTGAAAAGAAGATATCCAGGGTGGTTGAACCCCTATAAATATTACCCTTTAGATGAATTTTTAAACTTTCCAAAAGCTTAGCTAGTATTGAACGGTTGAGAGAGTCATTATAAGATTGTTGGGTGAGCAAAAGAGAGTTCTTTCCAACATTCACTTTATTATGAAATTATAAATCGTAAGAGTTTCTTAATAGAGTTTTCAAGTAGACTTTGATCCATGGTTTTTTCTTCTGTTTTAGAAAGATTTTTCAAGGAAAATATTTTGGTGTTCTTGTGGTGCTTGTTTTTACTAACAAAATTTCAAAATCCTAACATAGAAGTGATCAACTATCTCATCAACACATGCTTTTCCCAGTACCTAGTATGTCATTGTTCACAAAGTTTCAAAGCAAGACTTTTTTATGAGACTCATTGTGTTGACTACGTTCCCCAAGTGATGTTTTATAATTTTTGTTGTGCAGACATCCCTAATATATTAAAGAAATTCTATTTTATTTTACTTATTGATTTATTTTTATGATTTATAATATCTTATTCCTGAAATTTTAAGATTTTGATAATTCTAAAATATTTTAAGAATGATAGATTTGTCATTATTATTTTTTATTTTGAGTCGTTATTAATTAGAAAATTATATTTATTTTTTAATTAATCTTAGAGTTAGGTACCTTTCTAGAGAACTCTAATTCTATTATTTGAATAGTTATTGATGAATTAAATTGACATTGAAAAATTATAATTATCTTTTCTTCTTCTACCCTATGTCAAATTTGGTATCAAAGCTTAAAACTCTAATTTTTTTCATAACAATGTCATTCTGCCAAGTCCTTACCGAGAAGCCAACATCATTAGCATCACCACCTAATCATTAGTCCACCATCGTCGCGCACATTAACAAATAGTCTAGACCCCCATCCGACAAACTATATATCATTTTGTTGTGATTTGTGTTTATTTTGTAGTAAACAAAGAGGTAGAATCTAAAAAAATATTGAGAAAAAAATCGAACAGTTTGTTGTTAAAAAAAAGAAAAAAGAAATTGCAAAAGTTGTTGGAAAAACGAAGAAATGAAGTAGAGGCCAAGAATTTAGTCATGCTAGAAAATCTTCTTCTTCCCTTCAAAATCATTGCATCTGCCCTTAATGTCACCACCGACTACCACCACCATTATATCTCCCATCGCCGCCAAGCCAAATCGAAACCCAAACCCAGCACCACCAAACTCTTTTAGCCACCAAACAAATATCGAAACCTGAACCTACAATCCTATGAATCAACCCAAAACCCTAAACGGCTACCACCGTCAAATAAACCTGACCTCTTGAGACAATCCCAAACCCAAAACCCTAGGTGCCATATATTTCCTTCTTCTTTAGAGAGAGAACAAGAAACAAGAACACTGTGCGCGCGCGTGTGTTAGTACACTTTGCGTGAATAAGAGACGGAGAGAGAGATATATATAAGATACAAAGAGAAAGAGACACGTCAGGATGTAGGGAGCTTACTTATGTGATTTGGGTTTTATAATCAAGTTTGCGCATTAGGCCTCACACACAACCCAAATCTTCTTTATATAAGACGCCACCTTTATTTTATATTTTCAATACCTGAGAATTTTTCCTGCCACACAAGTCCTAAATTTACTCAACATATACCTATTCAACTTTAGCGACATTATACAATTAGTTCAGTTTATCCTTCTTAGTAATCAGGTGCATTCATTCCAACTGTACTTTAGGTTACATATTTACTTTCCTTTAATAATATTTAATTTTATCTAAGTGTATAATTTTATTCCTTATAAAAAAAATCCTTTAACTAGTCCTATAATACCATCACTCTACCATATTTCCTTTGCAAAAAAAAAGGCCCTTTTTCTTTAGCCATTTTATTTCTAAATAACTACCTTTATGGTAAATATATAGTAGCATTATAATTGGTCCTTATTTTATTATTTAAATATATTAATAATATTTGTTTATGTTATTTGAATTATACTAATTCCTTATAAAAAAACCTCTTATGTTTTTGCTTGGCTCGTGTTTATATATTTAATTGCTCTATTAGTTATATTAGTATTGTATTCACTTGCGCAACGGTCATATTATTTCCCATAGCACCATTGACCTAGCCATGAATTCTAATCAGTTCATCGAATTATGCCAACAATTAATCCAATTAGTTACCAAATAACAATAATTATAAAATCACGTGATGATTATTTAAGTTAACTTGACCACTGCCTGTCATGCAAATTTGGATCCAGCCAATTGAGCAATAAATTTAGAAATTGGACCTTAGCCATCAGATGCGGAATGGATGAGAAGAAATCACTTGAAAAATAAGTTTATGAACCAAAGGTGGATGTGTTTGATGACCTAGATGATAATGATTATAACACCTTCTTAGATTGCATTAGGCTATTTCTTCTAACATAGGCTCCTTTTCTCTTTCACCTAGAATGCCATTCTTAGGTGTTGTGTATTGTATCTTAACCTAATCTAAAAAAGTTAATGATAGGTATCATCATACTATCTTTTATACTTATATTGAAGTGAACAAGATGGCATGTAAGGTCATTGTGGACAATGGTAGCTGTATCAATACTATTCCAGCTAATATTATCTTTCATCTTTGTTTTATGTCTGTCCCACATCCTAATCTATACGGTGTATCTTGGATTGATATATCTTTTATAATAGTTAAGGAATTTTATTTTGTACTCATTCAATTCTAAAAATATAAGGATTATATTAAGCGTGATATCATTTCAATGGATGTGGATAATGTTATTTTAGGTTAACCTTGATTATATCATTTGGATATAATTATTCAATGTCACTCCAACTCATACTCTTTTGTTTACGACCTCAAGAAAATTCATCTCCGTCATTTACTTCCAAAACCTATTATTCATAACAAAAAAAATGATGTGATATGTACAAAAGGGTTATTTATTATTAACCTTACGGTATTTAAGTGTATAATTGTAGGCAAGTCTATTATGTTTGCTATTATTCTAAAAGTTAGTTTGGATTTGTCTATATTGATATCTGATGAGGCTTATTAGGTTCTCTAAATTTGCGTGACATTTAACATGTCATTAATTTTATCCTAGCTACGCCTCTCCTAAATTTACTTCATTATATGATGAATCCCACTGAGCATATTAAGCATCAAAGGTAATTTAAAGAATTCTTTCACAATGGATTCGTTTAAGAGAGTCTGAGGCTAAGTGCAATCCCCATTCTCTTGACACCTAAGAATTATGGACTGTGGAAGATGTGTATGAATAGTAGAGCCATCAATAAAATTACTGTAAAATATCATTTTTCTATCCCTAAATTTAATGATATGTTAAATATAATGGCTGGAACTAGAATTTTCTATAAGGTCAATCTAAAGTGTGGTTACCACCAGATCATAATTTACCTAGAACATGAGTGGAAACAGCCTTTAAGACGAAGACAGTCTTTATGGGTGATTGATCATACCTTCTGAGCTATCTAGTACACCCAGAACCGTTATGCATATTATGACCCAAACTCTACGGCATTTTATGGGATAGTTCCTAGTGGCTTCTTTTGATGATATTCTTATTTATAATAAGATAAACGGACAAACTTAGTCCACCTCACACGGATCTGCATTACCCTTAGAAAAAAAAAATCTATTTGCTAATATTAAGAAGTGTTTCCTTCTTTTCAAATAGAGTTGCTTTCCTTGAATTTATAGTTTCCTCTGATGGAGTCTCTACTAACATTACAAAGATTTAGGCAATTGTAGATTGGCATGAACTCAAAACCACCCACGACATTTGAAGTTTACATCATTTTGTTACTTTTTATTGTTGGCTCATTTAGTAGTTTAGCACGATCATTGTGAATTTCATTGGTTGTATAATATTGCTAAAGCCTTTATGAATATAAAAAAGAGGATGACGACAAACTATGTCATGCGACTCCTTAATTCTCCAATGCGTTTGAGGTAGAGTATGATGCATCGAATATAGAAATAGAGGGAGTTGTTAGCCAAGAGCACTATTGTTACCTACTTTAGTGAAAATTTGAATGATGCCAACTCTACTTATAATAAAAAGTTGTATGTAGTTATACAGGCCTTATATTATGAACGTCATTACTTATTATCTCAGGAGTTTATCCTTTATTTTGACCATGTGGCTCTATGCTTTTTTAGCTCCCAAAAAGAGATAAAATCATTGCCACAGTTGTTAATCGAATATGTACATGCCTATTCTTTCGCCTTAAAATATATGGAGTCAAGAACCAAGCAATAGATACCTTGAGCCATCGAGTATCCTTGTTATCTATTATTCAAGTTGAGGTTGTTAGATTTGAAAGACTAAATGAATGATATAAGTCCTAATTTTAGTTAGATCTTTCTAGCTTTACACAACAGACAATCGAACACTACAGATAATTTTTGCATTCCAAATGGTTATTTATTTCGAGCCAATAAATTTTCCATCCCTAGAATATCTGTTCGAGATTTTATAATTTTGATAACTCTTAGATATTTTAGGAATAATATATTTTATTTTTGTTATTTTTTTATTTTGAATCATCATTAATTATGAAATCATATCCGTTCGCTAATTAACTTAAGAGTTGAGTACTTCTATAGAAGTACTCTAATTATATTGTTTGAGTGGTTAATGATGAATTAAATTGATATTGAAAAATTATAATTGTCCTTGGTCATCTATGCTTTTCTTATTTGTCTGCTCTCTTTATTGTTTCTCCCATTTTCCTTTCTTTTCTTCCTTCCTTCCTTCCTTCCCTTGCTTCATTCTGCTTCTTGGATAACCTTTCTACAAACAGGCAGTTTTTTCTTCCTTCAAAAAGGCATGGAATTTGTTTCCACTTTCTTTCTGTTGTCGCATTAAAGCTTGATTTCGTATCATTATGTTCGATAACTCTATAAATATGCAAAAGACAAATGCTATCCTCTTTAGAGACATAATTTCTACTTCTTTTTTTTTAAGAAAAAAAGAAGAAAGCTATGAATTTTATGAATTTAGAATTGGAGAACAATAAATTTGAACAATCTCCATTCAGTGAGATTCAGGAATTCGTTCGTACTAAAATTTAACCAAGATATAGCCTCATTCTTCACTTCTCCTTATGTATTTTTCATCTTCTTTACATATTATATAGCTTGAGAGAAGATTACAAGAACGAAGTTGTTGTTAGTCATGCTTGTGAAAAACCATTGGATTTTGGATCTTCTTTTGCCCCAAACAATTCCTCATTTCCAAATGTAGCTGATTCTTCAAATTTTTACCATAAAAAACAATGTTCCTTTTGTTTACATATTGATGCGTCCTGGATCCGAATTTCGAACAAATTCGTGTCGATCCACTTGTCTAGTTCCGGCTCTGTTCGCTGAGTTCGGACCCTGCACACCACTAAAGCAAACAGGAGATCAGTGTGCCGGCGGGAAGTTGTTCCACCAAAAACACTCCGACGCTCAAGTCAATAACAAAACCTTCAAAATCTAAAAAGGTACTGAAAACTAGAGATGAGAGCGAGAGGGATGGATAAACCATCGTCGACTGGAGTGTGCGAAAGACTAGATGAAAGAGAGGCAATGCCGTCTCTTGAATATGGTTTGGTGGGGGAAGACAGTGGGCGTTTGTTAACACGGAGAGCGCCTATATGCCTTTGGTTTGTGTTTTCTCTGAGAGCGTTGATTGCTTCAGAGGGAGAGAAAGAGTGTATAGGAACGCAAGAAGAAAACGTATTCGAGAGCGTAGAGAGAGAGTATGTCTAAGAACGTATGTGAGTAGTAGAAAGCGTGGTTGAAAGCATACCCTGAGTGAAGACTCTAGGGTTTACTTTAATGGCGGCAGGGTGATATTCCTTTATTGGAATGTGTGATCCCTGCACTATGTTTAGGCGACCTTCCTTGTGAAGAAGGCACGAGTTGCCTAATTGGCTGGGTTTGCTTCCTTCTCTGGCGGATAGCGACTTTCCAAATAACCTGCCTTCCTTTCGTGCATATTACCGTTGGAAGGCTCCAATTGGCAGGAATTGGAAAAATCGGGCGCATTCCTTATGAGAAAGGTGCTGATTTTGTCAATATCCTTTTTGGGTGTTGGTTGAGTTTATGGAATGCGCAAATCAGGGAAAGAACCGTTGCTAACCGCTTGCTGGAGCGTGGGCCCAAGTGGGCCAGGCCCGTGAAAAGCCTTTTCATTTTTGGCCTGTTGCTACAGTGATTCCGTTCAACGCAATAGTTGACCGTCCTGAGCGTGAGTTAGCTGCTCGCCTGCCTCAGTCGGTCAACGCTAGCGTTGACCGTCTGACCCTCGTTTGGGCATTTATTTCCTGTTGAGTCAATATTGACCGTTCAATAGTGGACTTGGGCCTTTATTTCTTGTTGAGCCAATGTTGACCGTTCAACAGTGGGCTTGGCCGCTGTTGACCATTGGTTCGGCCCATTTACAGTGTACCCATCACATATATATATCCTTACATGGTTAATTTACTCAGGCCTTCCCCCCTCCCCCATGCGAGTTTTCTTCATAATTTTATCTGTTCTGCTGTAAGTATGGCAACACTTGCTCAAATTACCTGGTGTTTGGCTGTCTTATCGCTCAAGCTTGCTAATAACACTCCACATTTTTCCAATATTTGGCAATATTATCATTATTTTTATTAAAAGGTGGATTGCCAATAGCAATCAGCGAAGTGTATTGCTTATAGTTGTGGAATTTTTCGATTGCTGCTTTTTATTTGAACCCAGATAGCAGCAGAATTGATTAAGGTGATTGCAGTACTGGAATTGGAAGTTGTACATGGAACAGTATCTTCTTTGGCTGTGTAGAAAAGCTTTTGATCATCAAATCTCCTCTGTACCTCCAACAACTAGGAACCAAGGAGCAGAGTCTTCTGTGATGACCCCAAAGGAGACTGTTTATGGGTGATGTTGCAGTTGATGCCACAACAAAGGGTGAAGTAGAAGACTCTGTTGTTCATCGTTGCCACTCTACTTTGTCACAATGCTCTATTTACATGACAAATAAATGCTTTGATCGACTCTTGTAATCCTTTTTGACATACTTTGAGCATATATAGTTGGATTGTGCCAATCATGGTAATACTTTTCAGCCTTCAAAAAGTACTTGTTTCTTCTATTTTTATCTTGAATTTTTTGCGGATAGAAATACAGAAGTAGCCTAACTCTTTTTTTACCATATGTATAACTGACCTTTAGGATAACTGATGCTGAATTATGTTTTTGACTGGCTTCTTCTTTGCAGTATGCCGAAAGTATCTCTTCAGGTCATGTTATGGTATCCTCAGGTGGACTCCCTTCGCCCAATTCATGGTCATCTAATATGTGGAGTCAGGGTTCGGCAAAGATTCATCCTTTTTCTATACATTAAAAAAAAAAAATGATTCATATCCAATCCACTTACGGTCATTTACAGCCTACTCTCTATACGTATGGCTCATTCTATTTGCTTATTTTTTAGACTATGATGAGTCCAAAGTATAGAGAAAAAAAATTATAGATAATTTATGATGGTGGGATTTCTAGGAAGGCTATGAAAAACTCATATTCGTAATTCTACTTCCTATACTATTTGTATTAAAATCATCACATCATTTTGATTAAATAATTTTTTTGAAAATGTCTCACATTACTCCCTCTGCCATTATGGTGGGTTCTCATAGCTTTACGAGTTAAAAGTAAAAATGTGATTTTTCTACATTTGTGTGTATTTCAATATTTTTGCGACATTTTGCAATCTAAGAAAATAAATGTGGGTTTAGTAATTCAATTTAGGGCAAGATAAAAGAGGAAAAACAAACATTGGAGGACAGAAATATTACCTGGGCAACAATGGTTATATTCAGAGCTGAATTACTAAACGGCACAGCATCGACGTTAACGATGAATAGATGTAGCTTTTCAATCTCAGTTAGAACTCTAACTAGAACTCCTTTTCGATGCTCACAGTGGATCTTAAGTAAAATAGCGGTGCCAAAAAATCTAGTTTCGATCTCCGGCGGCTGCAGCTGCCTATTGTCAAGGCTGGTGAAATTTTGATTGCTTGAGCTATGCTCATCTTCAACTATGGCTTGTGATGTCTTCACAACCACCATTGGCTCAACGGCTCCTTTTGATATTTCTTCCTCGAGGGTTATTAATCTTTCTAGCAGTTGTTTCGCGTGCTTCATGGCCTCGAGGGTTATTGATCTTGTCCGTCTGCAACATTGCATAAACGCATTACAAGTGGGAATTTTTTTTTGAACCCTTTTTTCTGTTGACAAAGTAAATTGCTTGAATTTTACAAAGATGGATAAAAAGGTCAACACCAAAAAGGAAAAAAAAGAGAAGAAATGTCATAAGTATTCCAAATTAAGCTGCAGTAACGGAAGAGGTTGCATTTTTTGCAAGTTCATACTACCAAAAATTATTAAGATTTGGATTTGAATGACTAATGGTGCTGTGAATGTCACTCGAGTAAAAGTATGCTTATTCAGATCCAAGCTTCTTTGTTTTTTCTGTCTTTTTCTTGGAACTGATATGGTAGATTTTTGTTTTTTTTTTTTGCTTATTTGGGTGGATAAACAACTTGGTAATAGTAATTATGAAAGTTATGATCTTTTAGATTCAAATTATTCCTAATAATAATAAAAAATAAACAAATATCCTTAAAAGATATATTAGAATATATTTAAAACAATTTCGAATGACGTGACATTACTATTAGCTTTTGTTTTTATATGGGTCAAATAGAGTTAATGGATTCTTAGGACATCAAATTACCCAAAAAAGAAAACAAATATTCAAAAAAATTTTAAAGGTGCCTTCTAGCGGGAGAACTGGGGCACTGTGACTCTCGTCACGTCAGCCGTTGGATTTTAAATCCAATGACCCACGTGATGCCGGAGCCGTTGTGATGCCCGACAGCGTTCTCATTTGCTTCTACCAGTACTCTAATGAGAATAAGGAATATATACCTTTTTGAGGCCGGGAACAAGCTCAGATAGCACAGGTAACCTTTGGCTGATCTTCTCTCTTCGCTTTCTTTCAGCTATAATATGATCTCGGGGCCGAGTTGCCCGAGCGCTTTTCATTTTCTTCCATTCCGGACACGAGCCATCTAAAAACAAGCTCAACTCTCCGACAAACGCCACAGATTTTTGTGGGGGATCTCCTGGAACAGTGGCGACAGGGGTGATGGCGTTGCCGAAGTTTAGAATTATTGAAGAAGACAACGTTGCGGTGGGGCTTGAGGCAGCCATAGCAGCGGCACCGCCACCTGAATAGTTGCGTTTTTTTGCCATCGGATCCTCTGCAATAGCCATCTGGGGTTGTTCCAGCGACGACATGACGGTCATGTTGGTCTCTATTGAGAGATCTCCAACTCCAAGCACCGCAGCTGCTGCTTCATCAATATAGTTACCATTCATCTCCGATTCATGGATCCACGTTCAGTCCTCCATGCACTGTACATTAGCACACATCATAAGCGGCGTCCATAAATTAGAAGTTCCCAGCGGGTAGGATAGATATCGACATGGACTACTACGGACACACCGCGTTATCAACACATGATGTGCCACCTTTGTAAAATTCACAAAATAACATGTGAGAATACATCTACCATTCGTAATTTATGTATTGGTATGAGACTTCAACGGATTAATATCATCACTTTAGACTAAATTTGTAACACAAAACACATTTTTTTATTTGATCGTCTAAGAAAATTTTAATAAAAAAAGAACTATCCAAGTGGTTAGATATAAAATTATATCATAACAAACTTTTATAGCTGCGGAGCATGTGCCTGAGGAGGCATCTGCAACGCCTGAGAGTGACCCGCAAGAGTCTGAGGCCCATGGGGAACGTGGCCCAGGGCATGATCCTCTCGTTTCTAAGGTAAACCACCGTTCCTTCTTTTGCCTTACTTCCTGTTACATGTGTCTTGATGGGCCTTTCTGCTTGCAGCTCCAGGATCTGATTGGAGGCCTTAGTGAGCTGGTGGGAGAGGTCGCCCAGTCCCGCTCGGAGATGGAGTCGCTGAGGGCCACTCGGGAAGCTGCGCAACGGGTTGAAGCGAAGCTGGCTGAAGCAGAGAGGAAAGTTGCCTCTTTGGAGGATACCGTCAAGCTCCAGCGGCTTCAGCAGGAGCTTCTTCGGGATAGGGTTCTTCAACAGGACGAGAGGTTGAGGACGTCCGTGCAGATCGTGGAGATTGCTTCATTATTGGACAGCAAGTACTAGGAGGGCATTCGCATGTGCCGTCGAGTGCTGCGACTGATTCGTCCGCGGTTTCCTGTGGCTGTCCTCGATCCCAGGAACGCCAGTGCCTTAAGCGCATGAGACTTATACGGCGTTGCTAGGAGGCCTTTCCCTGGGTCCTCTCAGGCAGGGCCTGAAGGTGAACCTCTTACACCCGAGGAGCTAGATCCGGCGGACCAGGCGGGGCCTTCTGGAGCTCAGGAGGCTCGAGGATAAGGGAGCCAAGAGGGGCTCCCGTGACACATTGTCTCTTTTCTCTCTTTTTTTTTGTTATAACATTGTACATAAATTTTTCTTTATGAATAAAACCCGTGCTCTCTGAATCAGAGCTTTAGACTTTTTGCCTTATTTGTACAAGTTTTTTTTTTGTGACGCAACGCTAAGTGTCTTGTCCATAGCTTTAAGCGCTTGCCTTGAAGGATTGTGCCGCCTTCTAACTTCTCAGATTGTATGGCTTTGCACGAAGTCCTTAGAGCTCGATCTTTTGAGGTACTGGGACGGAGTCGAGTTTTTATAATACGACCTGTGGGGCCGCTCGGGAAGGACCAAGTTTTTTTTATAGCGTGCTGCTAAGTAACTTGTCCTTAGCCTAACGCGTGATCCTTTTAAGATTCTCTAGCCTTTTAACCTCTTGGGTTTCTTGGCGTTGGATATAGTTGTCGGAATTCGACCTCTAGGGCCGCTCGGATGGAACCGAGTTTTAAGAATACAACCTCTGGAGCCGCTTGGACACAGCCGAGTTTTTAGAATACGACCTCTAGGGCCGCTCGGGCGTAGCCGAGTTTTTGAAATACGACCTCTGGGGCCGCTCGGACACAGCCGAGTTTTTGGAATACGACCTGTGGCGCCGCTCGGACACAGCCGAGTTTTTGGAATACGACTTGTGGGGCCGCTCGAACATAGCCGAGTTTTTAGAATATGACCTCTGGCGCCGCTCAGACACAGCCGAGTTTTTATAATACGACCACTGGGGCCGCTCGGACACAGCCAAGTTTTTGGGATACGATCTCTGGGGTCGCTCGACCACAGCCGCCTGATGGAAGGCACCTGTCGAAGGGTCCCATCTTCCGGGGGGACGTGCTGTCTCGTCTGCTCACCATCTTCGGAGCGCTTATTGTTCTGTGATGGTAGGGAGTTGTGAGCTTTTTGTCACGTCTTCCCACAGACGGTGCCAATGTTGCGTTTCAGATTTTGGGGGTCCAATGCAACCCAAGCATTTGGGAATGTAGGATGTGAGCTTTTTAGCCTTTCAGAAATGCTTCACTACGGGTGGAAGTCTTACAAAGTATAAGCTTTGGGGGATTCCTTCATTGTCTCTTGTTTGTGTTTCTCTCATTTGAAAGTTCTCTCGTCGGGAAGCTTTGTCACATTTTTGTTCCTTCTTGTTCTGAAGAGAGGAAAAAAGGGGCCAAGAGAGTCGAGAGTTGCGCTCTTGTTTGTTCTCCTGGAAAAGAGGAAAAAGGGGGCCCAGAGAGTCTCGAAGCAAGAGCCTCTGCTGGGTATTTATAGGAGAAATTATGCCGTTGGAGAGAGAACACGTGGCAGCTAGCGTGTGGCCAAGAGATTGTCCACTGTCCTATTAGTCATGTCTACCGCCTGAGGGAGCCGTCCACCTGTCCTGCTGTCCATGTCAGGAATGATGGCGTGTGCAGGGAAGCACGCTGCTAGCGCCGTTGGCGCCACTGGTAGGGCCTGAGCATGTCAGGCATGTAGACTCTAGGCATCAGTCTTGATTTGACTAGGCGTGCTCTGTAGAGGCGGCGTCTTGTAGTGGCTGTAGGTTTCTTAAAAATCGACGAAGTTACTTAGTTGGCGATTTCGGCCTTGTATGAGTTGGTCCTCGTCCTTGTGTGGCACGCCTTGTCTCTTTGTGAGTTCACGGACCCGTTTGAGGGAGGTAGCTCTCGGGTGTCAACTGCCTTTTGGAAGGATTTGAAGGATCTTTGGTTCTGTGTGAAGGGTCCTCGGGCCTTTTCTTGATTTCTCGGACTAATCTGAGGTCCGATGGAACTTCTGAGGTTCTCGGGCTTCTTCTTCTGGTCCTCGTACCTAAGGGCTTCTTCTTCTTCTCGGGCCTTTTCTCTGGCGTCTTGGATGTCGTCAGCTATTTGTAATGTCCTCGAGCCCCTATTGGTCAAGGGGACCTCTCGGACCTTTGTCGTAGCTTTGGCTTTAGGGATACTAGCCCGTGTTCTCGGACTTGTTAGGCCAGTGTAATCGTAAGGAGCTAGCCTGGGTTTTGGGCCTCTTGGGCCGTCTAGTCCTCTTGGTCCGTGGACACATCTCTGGGCTTTTCACTTGGGCCCTATGGGCGCCTATATTGGGACACAATACTTATAAACAACACTTTTATAATAGATTTGTCCAAAATTTATCTCACGATTTTTTCCTTAATTGAAAAGAGTTTTATATATTAAAAATATTGTACATTTTTGTATTTATTATACTCACGAATTTGATAGTTGACATTTAATAGATGATTGGGTTTTGTTCCGTTATGTCAAGTTATATGTATTCGGAACAAATCCCAACATTAAGTAGCAGCCCCATTTTAGATTTTTATGTTTCGTAGTGTGCTCCTTCAAAGAAGACCCGATCAAAATCAAATTCG